>QYTT01094204.1:43476-53925 GCA_006980735.1 Dasypogon diadema
GCCTTTCCTCCAAATAATAGTTTTTCTAAGCGTTCTTCCTCCGTTGTTTTAAGCAAGTTCTCCGAAGACTTCCCTTCGTTGGCCTCGGGTATGGTGATGTTCAGTGCCTGAAGTGTTTCTTTCCTTTCCTCAGCTTTCTCCACAAGAATCATATCATATAAACCATCAAAGTCAATTTTAATGTTTTCGTCACCCATTTTTTACGTTTCTGTGAGGTATTTTCCGAAATAAATCTGGGAAACGCGAAACTTTCCTTTGACAACAAACTTGACAGTATCATGACACTTTTTAGCACGTGAAGAATCACAAGTGAAGATAGCACTAGTTGCAAATATTTACCCGCAAGTAAGATTCTAAACCTGTCAAATGTGAAAATGTTTTTAATTTTTTTACCTCAAATAATTTTCCATATTTTGTTTATCACTAGAATTTGTTTACTTCCTAATTTTATTTATAAGGAAAAATTATAGATATTTGAAAAAAACTCAAAAACTCAAAGTTGTATGGAAATGTTATGCAATTTAAATGAGTAGTTAAGCATAATTTTCATTTATTTCTTTGCAATAATGTTACCCTGAGCATACTCTAGCATATTTCATTTATCACTAATATTAGCATTTTTCGGCAATATAACCAAAAATTCCTTAAAATGCGTAATAACTTTGACGCAGTGACGTCACGCAGACAAAAATGTGGGGACGTGTATTTGGGCTTGCCATTCCTTGTGTTCTCTATATCGTGTTCACCATTGACATATAAATATGGACTGATCATGTTACTCAACCTGCACTAAGTTTAATGGCACCACTTTTATATTGCTTATTTTCTTTCCCAGGCAAAAGTAATAAGCTGTACTATGTCAAATATGACACAGCGAGGGTGCTCTCTTATCCTAGAGACACAGTGGGCTTACGAAAGTACAGGGGTCTGCGAAAGCCACGCGAAAGCCTAGAAATGAAATTTTAAATAGAAATGTATCCCCAGGACTGGAAGCTTCCATAATGATGGAATATTGTTGTTATTTTGCAAAAAAATGGTGGCTTGAAAGTAAAAATTTATATTTGCCTACATATATGGACCAAATTGATGATAAAATTAAATTGAAATGAAGTGATTTTTGCTTAAAATGTTTAAAAAGTAAAAACAAAATAGTAAAAATAAGTGAAAAAATGTTAGGACCATTATGTTCTAAGCAAAGGATTGTTGTAATTATGAACTTTATAAACTGTAAGAAAACTAATATAAGATGTTTTTAATATAACATGTATTTTTCTCGAATTTTGAATGTGCTTATTTCATCATTTGCTAATTTCATTATACCATTATTAAATTGTAGGAATAAAGAAACAAAACCTCTCTTACTCTGACAACGTTGTTGCGATCTCTTTTAATGCTATTACATACATTTCGTATTTTATTCCATAATTCTTAGATGAACCTAATAAATGAACTATAAACTTCAGTTTTTAAATACCCGTACAAATAAAAATCAAGAGGATTAAGGCCAGGTGATCAAGGAGGCCAAGAATTTGGTTCTCCCCGACCTATCCATCGTGTGGCATACACTTCGTTAAGGTAATCTTTAATCTGGGTAGGGTGATGGAGCGGTGCATCATCGTGAATAAAATACATTTCTCTTATTACATGCATCCAATGTGTTTTCTAATTCCTTTTTTTAAAAAAGACAGGTAATCTTATATCAAACATTTATTTTAGAACTTCTCTGTTGACGTCCTTCTAAAATTGCGTGAAGATTAGTTGAAGACAAATTATGTTTATTGACGATTCCATTCCTGGTTAAAGTTGCTTCATCAGTAAATAAAACTTTAGTGACGAATGTAGATTCGCGCTCCAAGATCCATTGGTAAAATCGAAGGCGCATAGTTGAAACCCCTTCTTCTAAGGCTTGTACAGTTTGAAAGTGATATGGGTACAACCCGTTTATATGGAAAATGCGCCATACTCTAGTCTGTGGAACTATAGTCAGTTCTTCGCGCTAATGTTCTTATTCCAGTACTTGGATCTGCAGGTATACCATTCTCAAAATTTCTTCCTATTCTATTGATGTCTTGGCCAATTGTCTCTTAGAAAACTTGTAATAACATAAAACATAGTAATGTTTTAAATTTAAAAAATTACCTTTAATTAAAGTCTGTGCAAAAATTCTAAAAAAAATTTATAAATTCTTTTCCACGATTTTAACAAACTAAACTAAATGATAATCAAAAACGGTAAAATTGCTTAAATACTAAACATAGCACTATTACCACTCCTACTACTATCACTGATGGTATGCAGTTTTGTGATCTGCTTGTAAGTCACTAATGCCCGGGTTTTCAGTTAAGTTTAAGGAGTTTAAACCAGATATTTAAATCCTTGGTATTTTGCAAGGAAAGTTAAACAAGCGTTTAATTAACGAACGTTCAACATCGCCTGTCAGCTTTGTGAAGTACTGTAAATACCAAATTCATGTATGTATTTGAAAAACACCGCCGAATTCCTTTCATTAATATAATATTTTTATTTATAATTACAATTTGCATCAAAAAATCGCCGAAAATCACCTGAATGGACCATCATCTGCGGCCGATTAAGTTAAACTCAGTTTCAAAGATGAAAAGACTACTAAAGTAACAAGGATGGATAATGCTACCACCACCTCTATAGTAAGATATCCAGCTGTAGTTGTTTTGTCATTTCTGTCGAATTAAATGTATAAACCACCTCGAGATAAGAGGGGTATGTGGAATAATTTTTTGATCAACTTATCTTAAGGAATCACGTGGCATAACCGGAAGGCATCTTGGTCTGGAACACCCTTATAACAGGTATGGTCCCCCATAATGAAGCCGCCATCTTGAATTTTCACTCTTTAAAAATGTTAAAGTGTATTGTCATCGGAACCAGGTATACATGCAAAATTTTAGCTCAAACGAAGATCGGGATCAGAGAGCATACAAACGGTCAAGCGAAGATCGGGAAGTGAGTCAAAATCAACTTGTAAGGTTTCAGGACATACAGGCAGGTGAAGTTAAGTAGAACCTTGTAAAAAATATGGATTCACATATGCGAGTGTTCAAACAGCATGCATTTGTCATTAAAGATTTCAAGTAATATCGGGACATGAAAATTTATCGAATATACTTTGAACCTACATATATGTTCTTTGTGGCATTTCTATATGACTGTAAGTATACACAGGACAGGTAATAATAATCTGACTCCACTCGTATTATAAAAGGAAAAACTTCGACATGAGCTCAAATGTGATTTGATCTGAAATAAGTAGCTCCATAAATACCTTCACTTTACTAGTTTCCGGTTTGTTCAAGAAAGTTATTTTGAATTTAAACAATATCAAAACAATCTCCCCTTCCGATTACAATTCACCAGAGATCATACAAATGGTGGCAAAATGCTACGCGGAACCTGCAGTGAAGTAGTAACTTCTGTAAACGGAAAGGATCTATTAGTTACTTGCTAGAAGGACTCACAAACTTATAAAATACTTGAGGTTACAAGACTTTTAAAAAATATAAAAACCATCTTCTGATTTAAATAAAAATATTGTTTTAAAACTCAAAAAGGCAACTGCCGACCGTCATCAGATATGTGAAATGAAATTAATTTAAAAAAAATTGGTTTGCTAATTCTTACAAATGAGTTACTTTCGTTGCATTATAACTAATATACGTAGGCTAAAATGAGAGTCTATTAATTTTACTTAATGTTTGCTTATTGCCCTTAATTTTTTCGAATGAAATCGTTTCTGTTTTTCTTATTCTTATTATTCAAATGATATTATTTTCATTATTCTAGTTTTGTTGTTAACTTCTTGAGTACTGATGAATAGCTTATCATGAGTAATGTTAATGAAAAAAATAAAATAATATTTTGTTTCAAAATTAAAAGGAAATACTTTTTGAAATATGTAATGGCGATCAGTGAAGCTTTCAAGATACAAAATTTAAATGTGGATGGATTAAATCTGGTTCAGATTGACGGCAATCTTGGTTGGAGGCTTTCATGCGCACGCAGTAACTAGAGTCCGTTAATGGTAGAAGCCACATTTTCCCTATTGAGGCGATAGACTGAAATGTGCAACTGTGTAACATAACTGAGAAATAAAACCAACTTGTTACTAAAAAAATATCTTATTTATTAAAATTATTTTCTATTTATAAAATAATAAAAACACTGTACACTTTATGTATAAAAACGATATTTACACAATTTTCCTATCATGAAAACTTTTCGTGAACTTAAAATTTGGATGAAAGCGAGCAAAACTACAAGTTTTAAGTACAGAAAAACTTTTCAGCAAGCCAAATGAGTATGAAAGGGTAATTACCATTTTTATTTTGCGCCAACAACGTCAAAACTTAAAATATCAGAATTGACTTTAATTCACGGATATTTAGTAACAGTTAATTTCAAAAAATTTGGTGTGTTTAATACTTTTTGGGAATGGCGCAGTGTTAAACGTTTGCAATTTTTTTTCATAGTAATCAAAAACAGTCGGTTACAAACTCAGTTTTAAAAATATTTGTAACAATATTTCTCCGGGTGTTTGGGATGAATTTGCTTAACACAAAAACAGTTACAAATGAAAATTAAAGTATAAAAATCATAAAATAAAAACAACCCAGGAAAAATGAAATGATTTGTGTGATGTAAAAATAATTTATATGATCGGGTGATGTGGAATGAGGAAGGCAATGGAGCATCCATTGGGTGCGGATTGATTATTTCAGTGCTTGAAGAATGCGCAGTAACTAGTTTTATATAAGTATTCAGGATATTTTGCTACCTACAATTTCGAACTTATTTTGTTCTTCGGTTTTAAAATAGGATTTTGCTGTCCAGTTAGTTTTCAAACTTGTGCCATTTGATAACAGAAAATAGTAGGCAAGATTGAAGAGTATAACAATGAGAACATTAAAAATAAACAGAGAGGATTGAAGAAATTATAAAAGTTAGGCAAAACAAAATAATAACTAAAATACAAATATTTGTAGTTATTGCCACCGTTCCGGCCGAGTATGTTACTACGTTTTCTTCTTCGACTAATGCAGGAGCTCTTCTTTTTGTAGAATATTTCGGATTATATTCATAAAATATTTTTGTATCTCTTGGACAAAACCTAAGCTCTCTTGAATTAAAAATTGCTTTTAAGTGCTAGCTTTTTACTTGCTCAGTTAAAAAAATAACGAGTATGAGTTGAAGTGGAAAATTTTGTTATTTACATTTTTAGAATATGCTGCATAAAAAAAATTATTAAAGAATTAGAAAGTTTCGCAATTATATCGCAGGAATAACTAAGGGCTGATTCTAATCCAAGTCTCCGTCTTGATCTCGGTCTGACGTCAAATCGAGACCAAGACGAAGCAGAGCTGCAGAGGTATCCCTTCGCTTGATTTATGACATTTCGGTTGTCGTTTCGTGATTAATACTAGTGTGCTTATTAGCGAGGAACTTATGGAAATTATACATTATTTTTGTTTTGAAACATCTGTTTTTGACTGTAAAAGTTTTTAGCTTATCGTAAATGAAAAAATAATACGAAAGATTATGTGTTTTATTTAATAGAAGCTATTCATATTAGTATGAAGTCAACTCAAAGATTGACTTGATGAAGCCAAGCTCCAGGTTGTCTTGGTCTGACGTCACTAATTTTTATAACGAGACGAAGACGACGTCGAAGATTTGGATTGGAATCGGCACTAAGTAGTTGAAATCAGATTTGAATTTACATATCGTCCCCACCACGCCAAAGTCGCGAAAATACGATTAAAATTATGATTACTCAGGAAAAATGGAAATGATAAGTGAAATCAGAAGCAACCTTTACTAAAAAAAATATGGATTTGTGGTTCGGGTAAGATTCAAAATCTCTGCTAAGATGAAAAGGCCCAAAAAAAACAGATTCGTGACTTCGGCGTGATGGCGACGATATATCGTATTTTTTGCTTTTATAGAATGAATATAGAATGAATGATATAAAAAAATAATGCAGTATTGTGTATTAAAATAACCAACGAAATATTTTAACTGATTTCTTCCCTAAATTTCACAATGATACCTGAAGAAGAGTTCCTTAACCCATGCAACTTGGGCATTGCTTATGTAATAATCTTTTACTAAAACATTTACCGATAGATTTTTCATACATACATTTCTCCTATCGAGTGATGTTAATTCATGGGAACATGTTTACTGTCCTTCCAAAAATCTAATAATTTATTTGAAAACTTGATTTCATGTCAATATAGCATTAAATAAATCTTGGGCAACGGTTGTAGTCTACTCTGATCAGAACCATAATCACAGCTGTGATATCAGCGCACGCTTTAGTTTATTATAACCCAAGTGATTTTTGCTTATCAATATTTTCTGAATTTGTAAAGACAAAAAAAGACGATGATATTTAACCTAATCGAGTTCTGGAGAACGCCATTTTATTCTTTGATTTTTTGTATGTTTACTTTTAATCAGAATAGTTTTCGACTACAGCTTAGCGCATTTCTTTTTGTAAAAAAGACAATAGTGGTGCATTGAAAGACATAAGCCGTATCAGATTCTACATAATTTTGCAATTGGCCTGAGATAAATTTCTCTTAATGAAAATTACGCTAACTCCTTTTAATTCTCAGTGTCGTAGTTGTTTTGGTTGGGGAAAATGTGCAGCTCAAGATTTTAGGTTCGTTACTGTTGCATATTAAGAAGTATAATTTCAATTCAATACTTCTAAAAACTCATAAATATTTCCCAGTTTTCTTTCGTACTTATTTATTAGGAAGAGCTTCTCCCTGGCACTAAAACAGTCGACACTTTTTGTTGGGATTAAACTTTATAAAGTTTTGTAAGCTGGACGTGATACAGCGAATATCAAAGCTTTTGGAACTCCTCGGTAAATTTATGGATAGGGCATTTCGTATTATGTACTTTAATGTAGGCATCCATTTCTGTTCTTTTGTTTCTTCGGAATTATATAAATGCACAATAAATGGCAAAAATAAAAAAAATTGTGAGTTTAAATAATAAATATAAAGTGGTGTAAATTATTTGAGTCATTTAGTTGTAATCGCTGCAATAAATCTAAGCCTTCGTAAGAACTTAATTACAAAAAAAAACCGGTATAAAAAGAGAGAAACTATAAAAGAAGAGCTCTGTAGCGAAGAAGAAAACTTCGATGTTTTACATGTAAAAAGCAAATATAGAAAATTAAAATGAACACAACCAGAAAAAGTAATTGAAAATTAACTAAAACTTAAGGAGGAAAAAATTGGGAACTAAAACTGGGAAACTAGAAGAACACTTAAAAGGGAAACGTTTTCAAGACATTATACTGCTCTTATGATCCTCCTGGTGCACCCATTGGCTGAGGTCCTCGAGGCCTAATCATCATAATTGCCTTTTTCAAAGTGTAATCCCATCCGCGCCAGCGGAACCAAACTATACCTTGTCTTGCTGTCAGATCTTGTGGATCATGCAAATAGAGTCCATTAAGGCCACGCCCACAAGACTTCCACCACCAGCCACCCTAAAAATATTATGATTTATTTATATATACATATATATCTTTATATAATACTACTATATAATATCACTTAAAGCAATCTAGATTTTTCTTACCTTAAGCATACTGGCACAATTTAAAGAACTTCTATCATTGTCTTTATTGTATGTGGAGAACGGACTGTTATTAGAGCCGTACCAAGGATCATTAAGTGAGTCTCCAGCATTTCCTTCATATCCATCAATCTCGAGCTTATAGTAATCTGCTTCAGAATGGATTTTGAAGTGCGAATACTGAGCATATCTATAAAGAACATACTGTTATTGTAAGTCGTTCTGCCAAATGTTTACTAACCTCTTGTTTCCTTCAAAGTCTTCGAGTTCAACACGTAAAATATAATCTTCATTATTCGTTAGCATATATATATTTTCATTCCCTAACCAGAATTCTTTCGCTGGATCACCAAATCCATTTTTATAATCGGACCAATCTCTGTTAAAGTTTTCTCTGGGTTCTCCGTAATCGTCACGGCGCTGAATTACCTGTAGATGAATAAATTATTTTAGCAAATTTTTTCAATCATTAGCACTTAATTAGTTTAAAATGACCTAGGACTGAGCAGGTTTTGTAAGTGCTATTAGTATGCAAAGTCAAATGTGTAATATACCTATTATCCTAAAGAAGAGGAAAAAGGGAATGTTCGAAAACTCAATATTGCGTAAGTTATGCAAAAACTACACGTGTAGTTAATTGGTTTACACTTCAAAAATTCAAAACTCTTTAAAATATTTCGTAATAACTATAGCAGCTTACTGAGGAGACGGTAATTTCAAAGTTGTAAACTCACTGGGAATAGATTAACTACGCGTGTAGTTTTTGCATAACCCACGCAGTACTGCGTTTTCGAACAGGCGAGTGAAAATGTCCTTATTTATTTATCTAAATATTTTTTAATGGAGGCGACCTTGAGTTGCGCTACTGCGTACACGCTTTGGGGCTCCGGAGAGATACGTTTAACATTTTGTCTTTAAATACTTTTTAACAAATTAATTTGATCAATTTATAATATATTATTATTATATACAACAATATTGTTGAGAGAGAAGAGTTGGGGGTCATGTGATATATCGATTTAAAGGGCTTTCCATCTCCTATATTTTGCCACCTAGCTTTATAATTTTGAGTGCTCCGATGTCGAGTAACGTCAATTTTAATATTCAGTCTTGAGGGTACTGATTTTGTGAGAATATCGAAAGTTTTTCATGATTAGTTACTCCTATGACATCTTGATAATTTTTTTAATAAGAACAAAAATTCTCCCTTTCAACAATATTGTTGACGATTTCTTCAAATATGTCTCCATCTTAGCATATAGGGCTGGTAACTATTAAAATGAACACGTTGGATATAGGCATATACATATAGTTCCACTGGATTGTTTTGCTTAAGATACAGATCAAATATTGTTAAGCAAATATATATAACGAAATTATCCCAAAGCTAAAAGCTTCATACTGAATAGAGATTTATTCTGATACATAATAATGGCCGACATATAAAATATATATATAAAATCTAATGTATTTGTTATTAAAAATGCATTTTTCATATAATAATTATGTAATAGTAAAAAATATTCTTACCGTCCATCCTCCATCTGCTATTTCTTGTTCACAGAAAACTTTTAGGAACCAGTATGTCGTACCTCGTATTTGCAAATAAAAAACACCGGATTGACGCATGCCTGCATTAAGAAGGTCAACACAGGAGAATCCCTAAAAATGTAAAAGAATATTTTATGAGCAGTTTTTATTTATCAAACTAATGTAAAAACGAATTCAGGAAATGCTACTATTAATACATAATCCTGCATTATTTATTAAAATATTGATCGAACTATGATATTAAAAAATTCTTTAGATATTTATGATTTTCATCAATTTAAGTTTATAAAAGAAATAGGTGATACCTATGTATTTTTTTAATTTTAGCTAGTGGAGTGTAAATGTGATTGTCTTCGTCCACAAAATATTTCTTTCAGTTTATTGATTAATTATTATGAATGGTTTCATTTTATTAATAACCACTAGTACAACATAGCATTGATATTGAAAATTCACAAACGATATGCTAGTATTCTCTAAGAATTGCAAGAAATTTTAGAATTAATTAAGTCTACGGAGAAACAGTGAAGGAAGATAAGATAAGAAGCTCTTACAAATTGGCCTAGAACAAACAATAAATGACAACTACGCAGTTTTTTACGATTCGCCACGTCTATAAACCGAAGATTAAAAGGCCTGTAGGGTTAGAAGTCCAAGTCTCAAAAATTATTGGGCCAAGTGTAAAGTCATTTATGTTTAATGTGGAAAGCAGTTGAAGACAAATCTCACCGGATGCTTCTTCCAAAGCGAAGGTTCTACAACAACTTTTTTGAGGGTATAAGAGCCCTCAAAAGCCCTATTCTCAAACAGTTTGAAATAGTGATTCGAAAAGTGAAGTGATCTTGCCTAGAAAAGTGAAAATGTCAAAAATTGAATACCGTGCTGTAATAAAATTTTTAACAAAAAATGGATTAACGCCGACGGAGATAAAAGAGCGGATGGATCCGTGTAATTGTAGAATCTTCACCATCACTTGCGATGGTTAAACATTGGTCAAAGCCTTTTCGCTGGGGACGGGAATCAATCGAAGATGATCCACGCTGTCGTGAGAAAATTTTTTATTTGAAGGGGTTGAGAATAAATTAACAGAAAGTAATGAACATTGAACAGACCGGATAGAATAGCATCCCTCTGACCACTGTTTGTTATACCATGCACGCAAGCAGAAGTTCCATTTTGTTAGCTCAGGGGATGCGAGAGGATTTATCAAGAAATTGAAAGATTTGATCGCCAGGTGTGGCATAGGAAGGAATAGTCACAAATATA
>QYTT01094204.1:57279-90336 GCA_006980735.1 Dasypogon diadema
CGAAGGAGGGACGGAAAGAGTGACGTAATTTTTCTGCCATTGCTCGTCACTCTCGGCAAAGAGACGTAGATACCTAGGACACCACTTTCTTGATAAATTGCATGAAGGGGGACTATGTTTACAACACCTGTTCCCATCATGTATGGGTTTCGTTTTCTTCTTTTCATTTAGATGAACAAAGAGCCTGATAATAACCTGCGTTCAGGGAACCGCTTTAAATGATCCAGACAGCTTCCTTAAAGAAAGGATTGGAATTGTTGTTTTAAAAAGGACCGTTGGAATGCAATCGGCTCTAGGAGCTTTACTTTTCTTAAGCTTTCTAAGAGCTGGTCAATCTGCAGCTGTATACAATGAATTGACGCTTCTATACTCTTTTTCTTATGATACAATACTATTCAGGATGTAGTAAGGAAGGCTCAGAGCCCACGAAGATTGTCGCGACGGTGATCATCACCGTTGATGATCCTTATAGTTACAGAAGAGGCACTTAAACTTACAAAAACGATACGGACACACATAAAAAACCATCTATAAGATATTTTAACCGTGAATTTACAGGAAGCCTAGTTTAAAAATAGTGTCGCGGGGTACTGCACCAGCAGAATGTTTTGTATGGTTGTGGCTGCTCATTATACTGGTGCTCAGTTATTCTCTTTCATGAGATTATTATGGGTTATTATCGTTCAGTAATTATCGGCCTAAATCTGAAATATCCATTTTAAAAGAATTTTTAAAGAATTTTTTGTTTCCGCCTGGAGAAAAACTATTGAGGACTTTATTTCAAGCAAGTATGGCTTAATAGTCGCATTCTCCCATAAAAAGGACCAGGTGTGGGTTCGTTGTCCACCAAATCAATCTATTGTTTGATTTTGCAAAAGTATTTTGACCGTGAAACTTTTAATGTGACTGACAGAAATTATAAGCGTGATAAGATAATGCTCTGCTGTAAATGGGGCAAGATCGCTAATATTCGACTTAATTGCTGTCATTAAATTCAATTAAGACTGAGTTAAGAAAGAGATTGTCATAAAGGTAAAACGAACACATCAAACCTGCATAACTTTTCTCAATTTTAACAAATTACACGTCGATAATTATACGGTTTTACCAATTCACGTGAGCATATTGGACACGCTCTAAAATTTTTACACTAGTAAAACTCGCTAATATATGACAACTTTGCACTAATTGTTGTTATCATTTACGCCAGGTATTCTCCAATTAGCTGTTATTTCCAACGTATTGATACAGGAGCACAGACAGAGGACAGACTTACCAAGGCATACCGATCTGATTTCTTTAGGCAAAATTACGAAAAAACTCACTTTCCCAGGCTGCAGATTGAGCAATAAAATTAAATCCCCCGCATTCATGAATAAATTGCGGCTGCAGCACAGCACAGAACTAACGCAGGTAATTAATTTTAATCAACAACGAGTACATAGGCTGCGCTACTACTTTTCTCTGCTAGCCCCATAAAATATTAATTACGCGCTGATAGCATAATTTTAGTAAATGCATTCTTCGACTCAATTTCATTATTGGCATCCACTTTGATCTGCATTGCCCAAATTCCAGTAAAATTTGTTAATAAATGTAAGCTGCTGCAATGTTTGATTAATGATTGCGTAATGAGGCGTTTGATTTATGGTAATGTATGCGGTGTTTGCTCGATTTTATGATAAATTGAGTTAGGGAGTTAGAGACGGGGAAGGATGTCAAATGATTATCATCGATATTTGAGGTAGATCAGGTGTAATAAATTAAAGTGCATAAAATTATTGTAATTACAGTTTCAGTTTAATAATTTCATGGTGGCCTTAATCTCATAGCTTTTATATAGAAAACAAATTTATAGATTTTATGAAGTAGTGCATTCATTTTCTTTTTTGCTCTATAATTTTTATAATCATATTTTATCTCGTCCGCGATGAATTAAGACACAAGGAATGGCAAATACGAGTGAATTAGGTTCGTAAAGGTGGGCGATACACAGTTGAGATATGCAGCCTGAAAGGAGCATATCGACCGATAATGGTGAAAATCCTCTATTCCACATCTTCAGGATCGCTAGTTTTCAACTCCACATTAATTCAACTAGATTTAGATACGGTGGTTGAAATTTTAACTCAATCTCAAATAAATCTTCCAACAATTTAGAAAATTTAAAAAAAGTTTTTCAAACTGTATCGTGTAACATATCAAATGAAATATAATTGTTATATTGTCTCAATTATATTTTTTTATAATTTTAAAATAAATAGTTTTAAAGTTTTCAAGAAAATAGATGAAAATTAACCATCCCCCCCTTATCTCCGAAATTACTGAGCCTAAAATTTTGAAAAAAATACTGAAAATAATTCTTTACTTATATATTACAGGAAAGCCTATGGTCTTAAAATAGCATGGCAAATCTCTCAATATTGTGCGTACAAACTTACATTTGCAGTTGGAATGTGTGGGAGAAAGTGTTTTTCAACTGCAATTTTAAGTTTGTTCTTGGGATAAATTTTTTTAGTTACCACAAACAAATTCGGGTCAGATTTAAAAAAAACATGGCAGATAACATATTCATCGTATGAAGTTCAACTCGCACTTGTCCGGTTCTTTTCAATTTGCTTCACAAATTTTATTTTTAAGATGTATTGACGAAAATATTAAGCGTCTATCGTTTCATCGGCCTCGATGTACAACGTTATATAACGACCATCACATGATCATTAAATTTGTATATTTTTTAAATAAAACCACTCCAAAATGGAGTGTACTTTACTAAATATAAAAAGAAAACATTCCTGGAAAATATAGAAAAATCAGAAAATATCCACAGAAAGTGCATTTTTTTGACTCTCAAAATGTTTACCTCCAATTTTTGTATTGTTTGAAATACTAAAAGAGAAATAACATTGACCTATGTTAAAATTCCGTAGCAAAGCATGGGGATAGTTAAAAAATACTCAAAACAGGTTTCATCTGGAACGGAAAAATAATGTTTCAATCTAACATTCAAATTACAGATTGTGCTCGTGCTAAATACCTTAATAAGCAATATATTATAAAAATAATTACGACTAAAATCATTTAAATAATTTCTTTTGATACGATCATCACTTGTAATGGGGCACAAAAGTATCTTTTTCTACTAAAACCAGTGATAATAAACCTGTGGATTTCATTAATAGTCGGACTATTGGCAGCATTTAGCTATATAACTTGACAAAAATAAAATACATACAAATTGAAGAGCCTGTTTCTAAAAGTTGTTTTCTTCAAAACTGAGGAAAATTATTCACCATAATGAAATACTCTCAATCGGTATTTTAATTTTATCTATAATTTTAATGTTGTCCGCTTACAGTTGCAAAATCTTCAATTAATTAATATTTAAACTACATTTCGCATATACAGGTGTAGTTAGTAAGCTGTACAGTTCCCCAAACATAGAGCGCTACTAAATGATAATTAGCTAAATGATCATTAGGAAACTGAACGCTAAATGATAATTAGGAAACTGGTGACACACAGCCGTATCCTTAATTAATGTGTTGCTGTCAAAATTAAAATTACATATACCAAGAATTGATATTGATACTGAGGCAACAATATTACATTAAGAATTTCACTTAAGTCCTTCTTTTTCTTTCGGATAATGCACTGCACTAATACCTTGGACACACAGCACGCCTTAATTAATATTTAATGCTAATGAATAATTAAGACCCTGTGTCAGGCACTAATCATAATTACGGCCGCCTAATCAACCAAAAATGGGTCACCAGTAACTTGCACCTATGATCAGAATTTTTCCGTCGTTATGGCTTAGTGAAATTAAAACGACCTAGAACTGAGCAAGTTTTGTAAGTGTTTCTAGTCTGAAAGGTAGGCTGGCCAATGTTTTGTCATAAAGAAGAAGAAGAACTTAAGTGAAATTCTCAGTATTTGATTATTTAAAAGTTTCTTAATGTAAATATAATATGTATATATATATTAGTAGTCTTACAGCTGATTTTCTTAAGATACAGCTGTGCGTCATCAGTTACCTAATCACTAATTAGCGTGTAATTATCATTAAGCTAATTAATAGTTAGAAGTTTTTGTATCTAGGGTATAAAATAATCAAAAACCGATAAACTGAAAACGGTCAGGAAACTTTTTGTCATGTTGGAAAAAGAATGGAAAACGATTCTAAAAATGAGATCACAAAAGATATAAAATAAATTTTCATGGTATGATGAATATTGCTTTGTGGATGCATCGTTTTGTCCAGGTTGTTTGCAACAAAAGGAATTTTTGCATATATATATTCTAACTAATACTACAATGACTGTGTAATTGAATACATAAATTGCAAAAAATATTCATTTTGTAATCATATGAGAAACTAAACCTTTTCACCATGAATGAATTAGTTTCATACAGTTACATAATAAAATTATTTAGTGCCACAACAATTTTTACTGCGAAATACTCCATTTCAATCACCTGAGGCCCGCAGCTTTGGATAACTCTTCATTTCTCGAAAGCAAAGGCACATGATTCCTTTTCCTTCCCTAGTCAATATTAGTTGGGGTTAGATTTCAATTTCATTATAAATTATATTGTTTTTGAAAAGAGATCTTTTCCTTTGGAGTAAATTGATGTGGAACAAAATCGCACACGATCGGATCGTGGCACGTAACCGATAATCATGCTGCGATTTGATTATGCCGATAAATTCCACCCATGTCGATAATAATTGATTGTGTCGAAACTCGAAACAACCGGCGTTTTTGTGGCGTATCTATGCAATATCGCAAAAAGATTAATGTTTTACCTTTACGTCCTTTAGCGTTAAAATGTCTGTCGAAAAGGTTGTGTTAACTACAGATGGTTTGTTCTTAACACTCGGAAAGATGATACCACCCTTGCGGGAGATTGGTTTTGACGTTGATACATTTTGTGGTACACTTGTGGTGCTAGGGACAGGTGTTGTAGTCGTCGTACCCACTGTTGTTGTGGAAGATGGTGCGACTGATGGATAAGTGGTAGTTGGTAGTGGTTCTGTGTAATCCTCTATAACGGAGTATCTGTAGGGAATATATCTTCTTAAATTTGCAGTAAATTGATGAAATTTTCAATGAATACCTATTGGGATCGTATTCCACTAAACGATCGATGGTCGGATCCATTAACAGTTCTGCTGGTACTGGCCGCTGGGCTAAAATTGAAACATCATCTTCCTGCTTTTTAAGTCGTTTCTCTACCATATCTAGATTTTCAATAATTAAATTGGTTTTTGTTTTCAAGTCATGATGAACTTCCCCGATTGCTCTTTCTTGACGTTGTGTTTGCGATAGCAATTCATCCGATTTAGGTAGTAGATCATCTACTGAACTTTTTGTGCCAACAACAACATCCCACACCTCATCCATTTTCTCCGAGACTGACATAATCGGCTTGATCTGCTTGACAAGTGCATCGATCTTACTCGATTTGATCAATGGGGCTGCCGTCGTAGTAGCATTCGGTGTGAAACCTTCATGGTGGTCTACAACGGCATCATGAATATCGCCTACCATTCGCAGCATGCGCCCAACATTTTCTGAAACAATATTAATATGAAATTGTAGCTTCTTGTCAATGCTGTCTGTTGTAAGTCTGAGCTGTCCAATTTCGTTTGTCATATGGTTCATGACCTCGGCATTCATTGCTTTTGTTATCTCTATGACATTCATACTGATCGGCTTCTTCTCGCTTGCTTCTGCGTTAATGTCATCTACTTGAAGGAAATTGTTGTCGATTTGATTTTTTAGCACTTCTAATTTGGAATCAATATCACTGACTTTTTGATCAAGTGATACCAATCTGCTGTCTAAATTAGATGATGTTCTGGGCGTTCTTGGGCCTGTGGCATCGTTGGGTTCGTATGTTATTTTGTTGTCTAAGTTACGTAATTTTGATATCACTGAATCGGTTTTAAGTATATTGTCTGCCACTCTATTGTCTAGTGCTTCTACTCGCCGCATTAAGTGTTCAACTGCTTTATCTAGATTGTCTATTCGTTTCAGTTTTCCTTCTAAGGTCGATATGACAACCTCAAAGATATTGAGCAGCTGTTGTTCTCTGAAAGAAGAAAACGTTTTCTTAATTAGAGTTGTTACGGAATTACATACCATTATTACATTATTTGAATTTCATTTTCAGTGACAAAAGATATTAAAGACGGGGAGCATCGGACAATTATATCTGAGAAAAATTTTTACCATCTTTTTGTTTTGTTCACCATTTGTATTAAGAGTAAAATACTTTATTCTGTTTTATTGTTAAAAATATTTGGATAAGCAATACCGAGCAAATTTAATTCATTTATGCCGTTCGAAAAAATGGCTCCTAACAACAATTTTTTACTATAAACGTCAATTCTTAAAAACTTGGGAATATCCCATTTTTTCAGTTGAAATACAGTTCAATATTGTCAATATTCTTGACAATACACACATATTGTTTCTTCAAATTGTCTTTAATCTCCGTCATTCTTATTTATTTCCTTGTTCACAACAGGTTTTTGCATAACTCGACCTGAACGAAACAAATGCCTTTATGCTTATATTTATGGTGTATCTGGTTCAGTGTGATACAATTTAATAAATTCGCGAAAATATTTCCTTACAAGCAAAGTCCAAGACAAACTGAACACTTTGAACGAAGGCAGCCTTTAACAAGATATATTTGCGCCCATAACGATATGAGCTTGCATTTAACTTGATTCATATCTAAAAATTTTTAACCTGGTCAATGGATTGGGTGAGTACCTTTCACATCGTCAGCCAGATCTGATTGGGAATGCTTTTAAGAAATATTTTGATATGTAGAAAATCCCTGCCTGCCCCCGAGAACTGTTCACTTTTCTTGTGTGCACCCTATGATTTCCAGCATAAATAACTATCGAGCTGCATTTTAAGTGACATACGGTAAAATTGCATTTAAATGGACTTTAATGCATTCTTACTATCTTGGTCTTTTGTGCAGTGAAATGTTGCTAGACCTGGTCTGGATTTACATTACATGCACGTTAAGCTGTCGGTAACTTTATACTGCAATGCGATAACACCGCTTGAGGTCTATTTGAGTGACTGAATTTCATTTTGATTGTTTCCACAATTAAAGTTGATTTTAAGTTTTTACACCTTGACAGAGGTAGGGGTAAGGAATAGTCTTGGTAGTAATTTAGGTTTAGGTGAAACTGACCATTTTTTGATTGAGTAAATTGCGCACGTATTCGGATTCAACTTTTCTGGATATTCTGTAATTCTTTATCAATTTTGTTATGGCTAGATTTATGAATCTAATTCATAAACTTTCAACATTTTATTTCGTTTTCATACGAAAATTAATGAATTTATATAATGCTTAAACGTTAAAAATGGGGGGGGGGAATTAGGGTAGAGGTCATCAGGAAATTTGAATCTAACAAATGTAGCAAGTGAGCCACAATTTTTGACATGAAATTACTGTGCAACATCACATTGGCTTCGCGAGTACAATTCTCGTTAGTAGAATTGCCTCAACCACTAGTATCCACGCCACCGGCGTGGCGATTTCAGAAGGAGTCGGTGTCCTTGTTGGATAATGTGTCAATAAAACACAACTTTGGCTTGCTCTTCAAGGTGATCCTTGATTCGTTGTTTGATACACACATAGATCTAGGATCTAGGGATTATATATTGGTGATTCGAAATTTATATAGGCCTACCTGAATGCCTTAAAGGAATTGGAACAGTGGGGTTGTGTTCGAAACTCAAATTTAGTCGCAGTAAGCAAGAAGCTCAAGTAAGAAATTTTTTGAATCCCTCGTTGTGCTTATTTCATGAGTAGAACGAGAGCTATTTCTTTCTAGAAAACGAGAAAGTTGAGAGCAGAAATGGAAAGAAATCCGAAAGCAAAAATGAGAAAGAAAACCACTTTCGCACAAGCGAGTGTAGTCCTTTATTTTCTTAGTTATAACAGATTCTAAAATACTTCACGCCTCTACGAGCATTCACGCTTTTCTCAAGAGCCACTTTTAGCATCCCGGTGTATTTATTCCGAACACGTGGCTTATTTAAGAAAGTTGGTAATATTGGGAGCATAAAAAAATCTAATTTTTCCTCCGTGTCATCATCATTTCTTATATTGAAATCGCAGAGCACAACCTTCTCGACTAAATACGGATAAATACTTATAGCACATCATCAATCTCATGGCTTTTCGCCGAAAAAGGGATAGTGTTTCGTTTAGATGAAAATATTTCTATAATTTTGTTTAATAAGGCATACATTACTTTGTACCTTTAGCAAGCTAAAGATTCAGCTTATAATTAGTAGGATATCATGTTTCCGTGGCAGTAATACTTTAGGCGGTAGAGGGGTGGAAACAAAAATTTTGTTTAATGAATAAATAAGAGCCAACAGCCAATGATATTTTGTGCCGGAGGTACGTATAGCACTACTGCACAAATATCCAGCACCTTATTTCATGGCTTGTAGTTTAGAACGTTGTGTCGCAGAGTTTTAGCTGCCTCTATGACATCCCCGCCAGTTAACGCACGAATTTTTCCTGTAACATCGCCAAACTATAGCATACAATACTTTCCAGTTTTCTGGTTACCGTAGGGGTTTTAATATTTTTACTTATTTTGGATACATCGCCAAGATATCTGACTCTGTCAGCTTTTATAAACTTAAATATTTCAGGTGTTAAGGCCAGCTCTTATATTTCTTATGTTAAGACGCACGCTTCCCAGCCAAAGTTCACTACAAGTTTAATATTTACTCGATAAATAATCCTTCGCATATAATCCGAGATAATTCAAGGAATTCACCCACTTAAAGTTTCATTGATCAATAATAAAATACTGTCGCACATCCTGAATATGTATGTATTAGGTATCATATCTATTGATTTGGGTCTTATGACATAATTCAAGGCTAAATGAAATAATATTTATGTCTACCACAATTGTTTAGTTGAAAATTTTCTGAACATTTATTTTCCATGCGAGCTATAGTTTTCATATAGTTGGCTATAGTTCTATAGTTATGTGTCCCTCATCATACCTGTTTGCTCACTTTTAACACGTTGACTGCCGTGCTGGACACCGGCATTTAAAAGCTCTCTCACGACAAAGGCATTTTACCACGTAGTTCTCTCGCGAAAGCTTTTATGCTAATTGCTGCAGTCAAAGTGTTAAGTTTGCTACTTGAATTTGACAAACACTTAAGGTTATTAATGTGCCCCTTTATGTGAGAGTTAGCACTACTTTTCGAATCTTTAAAGATTGAAATCCAACATTTTTAGACATTTTTAATTGCTAATTTATAATAAATTTTATTATCCTAGGGATAACGATTATAAAATCTGGTAAAAGTGTACTGATACAGATTGATACAGCCTGAACTTATCCACTGAATGAGTTCATCCACAACATTTATACGTGCCTTGGTTATTTTCTAACTAAATTTAAAACTGGAATATGTATATAATTGTAAATATATTAGCTTTTGTTTTAATTATTTTTCTTTCTTTTGTAAATTTGATTGACTTGTTAAATAGAAAAAGAATATTCTGTTTCGATTAGACTAAGCGGGTCAATTAATTTTAAATGAATATATTTTCAAAATAAATATATTCAAAATTAAATTGTTAAGAAAATATAATATCTAACCATAGATTTAATTTAGTGCTTGAACGCAATAACCTAAAAATTTCTTATTGAAATTACAAACGTCTCTCTATCTGTAGGCCTAATCGGTAATAAATCTTAAATATTCAGTCTTTTAGACTCCATAAGAATTGTTTAAGTGGGACAAGTTAATTCTGGGCACTAATTTGCATCAGCTAAAAGCAACATTCTTCTAAGGCTCTCCATATGCAATTGCATCTATAAGCCACCAATAGAACATTTGCACAAAACTCGACTAACAATTTCATGAAAATTCTCGTAGATATATTTTTTATTATTTGCTTGGTCCACTTTTCAACTCCATGAATAACTTTGAAATCGGATCCACTTTCAGAAGTAATAATAGCCCAAAGCTACTATTTAAAATTCAGATCGTGATATTTTTCAATTCTTTCTCGTGGTAAGAGAAATATTGCGTCTTAACGACTATTTCTCAGTAAGCCTGATCAATTTTTCCGATGCATGACTTACTTTTTTCTTATGCTGTTCATCAGACTTTTATTCTGATGTACTTCCGCACCTTGACTATCGCACCCATTATGCAAACAAATGACTTTCCCAAGTTGTACTACATTCACCCAATTCAACGAAAATATCTATGCAATCTGCACATTCTAATTCAGTCCATATTTTATGATATATCTCTCTGCGTGGGTGTACACGACCGAATTTATAAGTTATCTACCAGAATAAGTCCGTTACCGTCATCGATCATGAAATCTCTCTCCAATATTCCGCCAATCAAAAGGTGTTTTAAATTAAAATTTCCAATTTAATGTATTGTATCTTGTTTAGTCGCAAATTTATAGTTTAATCAATTATGAAAGCCACCTACATTTTGGAATTTTACAGACGTTCAAGACAAAATTAATTAAAATTGGCTGATATATAAAACTAGTCTGAAGGGAAGTAGAGTTTAAGATTAGTTTGTAAATTTTGGAGGTAATAAAATGTTTTCATATCAATAATAAAGGTTTATAGCTTTTAAATTTCTGGGGCCGTGTCACCGTATTTTTAAGAATTCACATTTGAATATGTACGAGAGGTTGTAAATGGTTTCGTAAGAGATTTCACATTACACAAAAATATTTTACGTTTATTTCGACACTAATGACTATATTCAATATATTAAGGGCCGTGAGATTGTGGTATTAAAAAGACGTATTTCTCATATGCATATACCAACCGACAGTTAAGGTCAACTTGAATACGAGGAGGAAAACTGAATTGAGAATTGATTCTAGAAGGGGAAAATATCCAACAAAGGAAAGAAAATGAAGAAACAATCTGGCGCGATAAAGAAAAGGAGGATAATGAAGAGAAAACGTATGCAAGCAGTCCTGACCATATCCCTTTTTTTTCAAATATTAAGCGAAAAAAGTTTATGATTTTCATCCTAATTCTTCAAAATTAATAATGATAAGCTTCCTTATGTGAAGCAGATGGGTTGGGAATGAAATACCCAATTACAAAATGAGGACATGTCGAATTACAAAATTCCGAATTGTAAAATCCCGAATGACATAATCTCGAATGTCCAAAATCCCAAATGTTAAAAATGTTTTTACGTCTTTTGTAAAAGGCAGCATTGTGAGGGTTTGGCGTGAGATCGCGATTTAAAAAATTCCGACTTAACAAAATCCTGAGATTTAAAGTATCCATTTTTTTTGCAAAAGGCAGAAGAATGTAATAAATTGTTCTTCATTACTGAGCTTTTTTCCTTACTTTTTGTAAAAGGCAGCATTTTGACCCTTGGGGATTTTAAATTTTCCAGAATTTTTCTTTTATTTTGAAATTCGAAATTTGTGAAAATTGCTAGATTTTACGGAATTTTTCCAATTCGAAAATTTCTGTTTCAAGGGGAGAGTGGCAAGCTAGCTCTTTAATCACAGAAGGATCGGTGAGTAAAGATTAATGACTCTGTAATGACGTGGAGAGAATACCTCCGTCACCGATTCAAGAGGTAACCATATTGGGCATACTTTTGGAAATCTGGGATATTCAGATAATATTGGGATAATTATTAAGAGTTGCAAGGATGGACCATCTCAAGAGTCCATATCAGAGGAAGGGAAATTACTAGAATTGATTTTAAAAACTCGGATTTACCAAGAAGGGACAGGTAGTTGATGTGGCTTAATTAATTTATTATGAATAAAATCATAAAAAACTGATTACTGCAATAACTCTAACTCTAAAGATAGTAAAATTGAATAATAACAAAAAAGGGATATACTAGAGTAACAACAAGTATAGGGCCAGATACGAATTTACCTAAAAATTAAATTAAAACGATCAGCGTAAAAATGAATTAGTGAACATCTGAACGGTAATTTATATTTTTTCTCGATATTGGAACTATCCTCTGCCCCTCGCCGCTTACAGCAATTGACTACACAACTGAGCACAAGATGGAAGTACTTGGTGAACGCAAGCATTTTAAATTGAATTAAATTTTCAAGTGAAATTCACTTCGACAAACATCTACAAAATGTCCATATGAATAGGAAATTTCTTTCTAGGTAAATAAAGATAGTATTTCGATCACAGGAAGTCAATCACTGTCTACCTCGATTTAAAAGTGGCGATGGTATTAATACTAGGTCTGAAATATAAGCAACCAGCAAATTAGGGTTTACCATAATATCAAATCAAAAGTGAGCTAGAAATAATTATAATATTTTTTGGGTGCTCTAAGCAGGAATCTTTAAATTCTTGATAATACTTTACCAACCCGTAGGGTCTGAACGACCCTAGGTTTAGTGGGCTGCTGAAATGGTTTCTCGTTCAGTCTAGTCTTAGGGGTCCATCAGAAGTATATTTTCGTGAGAGCACAGGGCGACAAAATTCTAGGGGTGACAGAATTTAAGCATGACTTTCATCAACTTTTTGACAAACGCTATTGTCCGTGATAAAACATAATAATAAATGCGCGCCATGGGAAAATATTCTTTTAGTTTGAATCATGGTTTCTGTTTGGAGTTTATGCTACGGCAGAACTTTTCTTCGATTGGAGCCTCGGGCAGTGTTCCTTCGCTTTCGATAAATAAAATTCTTTAAAAATCCTTGAAATTGTATAAAACCCCTGAGTTTAAAAATCGAAAATCCGTCAATATATTATTAATCAAGTTTTTGTTTTTCCGGCATCGAAACTTTATACTAATACATACTAATGCATCTTAACAATGAAAGAGGAGGTGAAGGGCATGGATGTGCGAACCGAAAAACTGTAAATCAAGCGATTTATTTGTAAAGAAAAAATAATAAAAAACATTAAAATAAAGAATCATACCTATACCTATATATAATTCACCTTCATATATTATCACCTATATACGACTCGTGTTTACTTTCAAGTGATTTTCCATATGTTCAATATTAAAAACTGGCGATGCAGGTGGACAATTTCGAGTAGCCAGGGGCGGCATAGAACATAAATGTGCCTCCTTAATGCACAGGACAAATATATACACTAATTGCTATTTAAATGATCTTAATTTGAAACATCTATCACTATCGATTCTTTTCCGTGCTAGAATTATGGCTTCGGCTGATTTTCATTAATATTAACGAAAGCTACTAGAAAACTTGCAAATTATTGTGCTTTTACTAAAAGTAGCTAAAATAGTTTTTGTAACATTTCTTAGATAGAAGAAAAATTTAGAAAGTTAACTTTTTTAATGCGTTGTTACTTTTCACTCTAATTCCAAAGTGTACAAACATGACAGAAACTTTCTTTTTTAAATTTCATCCCAATAAAAGTATTCTCAGTATTATGACATTGTGTATAATTTGTTTTATAATATTTAACTTCTTACTTATTGTATATTCTGTGATATTATTAGATTTCTCGTACTTTTTTAAATTAAACTGTAATGTTGAAATAAAACGAAGGATAAACAAGACTTGCTTGTCATATCTCCTTTTTTTCTCGCATCAAAAAACGTATACCCGTCCAGTGAATTAACATATTGCCCAGAATTCGTCGCAAGTATTAATTTAACACCTTAATCTCATTACATGAAAAATTTTGCACTGCATTCAAAGTGCTTAATTATTTAGTGCGACTTTTGAACCCACTAAACCAGTTTTATTAATGATTTGTACTGACCACGGAAAGGCCAACAACCCGACGTTTTACATAAAGCCTATAATTCAGTGAACAACTTTAATCACAATCTAGAACAAATCTCTTGCCCATATAATCTTGTGCAGGTTAATTAAAATTTCAAGCTACTTGTATCAATTTCTACACCTACATTGACAAATTACCATGTCCGATGCATATATCTGAAATATATGAAGCCACTTTTCATTTTATAATTTTTATTTTCAAGAGTGGAAATCATATTCTGATCCAATTTGTTGTGATTTTTCTAATTCAATTGGACTAAGTGAAATTTATTATGCTTATTTAGCATTTTACAACGGCAATTTAAACAACAAAAATGTCTAAAGGCTCTACTGGATCCATAAATTCACAAGCCATATGAAAATCCACCTGTCACATTTGCATATTGAGACAAATTTCGAATATGAGTTTCTAGCTCAAACATGTCCAATTCTAATGAAATTGCTAGAGACACATACGAAGGAATTTCAATAAACTATAAATAAAAGAGGCCAGAAGCTTAAAATTTTGTTACATAAACGTTTCAAACAATTTTAAAAGTGAACGATATTTTATTATAAATTAAATAATTAGATGATTTACGCTTCGAATTAATTTTTTTGCAGATATATCAGTCATGCAGTAAAGTAGTTTTTGCACTACAGTAAACATAATAAAATCAACTATTCTTCTAGGAGCCAGTGACGAATATTGTGGCCTATATAAGAAAGTTGTTGCATTTTGGACGTAGGTTGTAGTACAAGAGTACTTCACAAGAAGCTGATAGTGGCTAAGGAGAGCTTTGTCATCGTTGCATTCAGTATTGTGAAAAGTGTCAATTATAGGTTACATCAATAATGATTAAATATTCTAAAATAATAGACGAACACATACTGCTTAAATGATTTTTTTATTAGGCTTACCATACCGTGACTGCAATCAACAGTTTTAAACTTCCATCTCTATGATACAAAGAAGACAAGGTATGATCACGCCAAAACCTCTGAGCTTTTGTGACGTAAACGTCTATCTCTTGTTTACTACTTTACACTTCAGATTATTTCTCAACATTATTAAAGAAATACTTAAAACCAAACTGAATTTTGTTTAAATTAAACAAGTGCAAAGCGGTAAAAAAGGGACATACGCCTACATCCACTAGGGAAAGGAGCGCTGAAAATAAATTATTGAAGCGCTGCTTTGGAAGCTTGTAGCGCTTCCTTTCCCTATCCAACTCTATTGCCTTTTAACATTGTATGTCCGCAGAGGCATGTCCCTTTAATGATGAAAGAGGAAGCACCTTGTTGATTATTACTTTTCTAAAGTTTCTTATACAGAGTCGGATCGGAATCTAGGTTGGCGCGAGCGATCCGTCCTTTCTGAGAAAGCAACTTCAAAAAACTGCTATGTGATGATTGCCAAAGCGCTTTCCTCAGTTACAAAAACAATTTTGCTGCCGGTTAATTTCGCAGAAAGAAATAAAGCCTTCCGACACTATATTGAAGCTCCTCCTCAAAGTGCTTCCTACTGGCAGCCTTCTTTATATACCGAATCGAGTTGGTTCAGCGCAGATTCATTGGATTTGAACTCAGAGATTTGCCTTGAGACAATCCTTTGATTCTCCCGCCTTATCGCGAGCGTCTAAATCTCTCTAGAGAACTGACGCAGAGTGGCCGACATAGTTTTCATTCACCAGCTCTTGAACGATAATATTTACTCTTCGGAGCTCCGGGGCAGAGTATCCTTCAGGGCTAATACTCGCAACCTGAGGGGTGTCCCTCTCTTGCACATTAACTTCTCTAAAACTAACTACGGTAAGCACGAGCCTGTCAAAACCCATTCGGGACGGATTACACACCGTGTGCGTAATGATAAAAAGCTCTCTCGTTGCAAAAGCATTTTTGTATGGAGCTTTCTTATGAATGTTTCTAAACAAAATCTCGTCTCGAATAGGTTAAGAGACGCCTTAATGTGGTTTTGTAACTATCTTAGTGCTAGCATTGAAAGTTTCCTGGGCTGATATTTAATCTACTAACAACTTCATTTGTCCTTTAATTGGTCTAACCTTACTAATAGTCTTGCATGCTTGTCGGGGAGCCCAATCTTAACACTTTTCTCTAAAAGGTTTTTTATTTGTTTATTAGGTGTTCAATACGGAGATGAGTAAAAGTTTCTTGGCACCTCGTTAAGACGTGTGCCTTCTGGGTTAGAAGGGAAACTCATCTATATATTAATTATACAAAGAAAGCTCCCGCTTCCGTATTTCAGCCACTTTTTTATATGGAGTTTCATCGAGCTTTTCTTAAGATTTTATAATGGCAACACTGATCCGCATCAGTTCGGGGTTGTGTTCATTACTTTGGGGTTGCGTTCCAGGGTAACTTTGGTGTTAAGTTCGGTGTTTGCCACCGATATTGCATACCTATCGGATTTATTGGAACTTTTTTTCATTTCATTATTCCGCATGGTAAAATATTTTGCAAGTGTCTTTTTATTGCTTCCTTGCATGGGAGGATTAGGCCTACAGGGGACACCTCTGAAAAAACTCGCTTTGAAATTTAAGGTGCAAATTGAGGGAACATACAAAAACGTTATGTCACTCATATACCTTCAATTTGTGCAATTGCACAGCGGTCTCCTAGTTATTATATATTTGCGTAAAACTGATATAACGTAAAAGTGTAAAATGTACTCTCCTTAAATTTCTCTTCTACTTACAGAATTTCACAATTGATTAAAACTACCTAAATTGTGATTCTGGATAATACAATCGAACATGAGTATTCATGAAAAAGGGCTTCGAAACGTTCTAAGATAAGTGCTTCAGTAGAAGCACTTTGGAAGGGAGCAATAGGCGCTTCAAAGTTGCTTCTCTTGGAAGCGCCTCTAATCTTTCCTAATTCCTCTAATCGTAACCCATTTGAGTAATCAAATATTATATTCGCATTGTTCCGGCTGTAAGAGATAAAAAAATTCGCATCTCTTTTTTCTCATTGATTGCTATAAATAAAAATTGCTACTTGTAAAAAACTAGATCAGATGAATCATTAGATAAAATTAATTAAAAGTTGTAACGTTACAAGACATAATGATAGTCCCATAAAACAGGGTGATCTATAATCGAAAAGCTGTAAGAGGCTATTATCACTGGAGAAATTCATTTAAAAATTCATCAAAGCTATTTTTTAAATCTATTTTTTCCTGTATAGGATCGCAAAAAAAATTGCTAACTTCGACATTAGTATATCCATGACTAATGTCGCAGATTAATTGATTCGTCAGGACAGAAACTAACAAAATATGACTCGGCTTGTTCACAACCAGTAGACATTAATGCTTGCTTTATGGACCCATAATTCACGTACGCCAAAGTAGTATGTCACATTGACTGTGCCTACAGGTCTAATTTATAGTAGGGAAAGAACAGCTCACGAAAATATATTAATTAGAGCACGTTCTAGACATAGACGTAGACATGTTTTGATTTGGTGCAACCGCATATGAAGAATGTAATGAATTTTTTGTGTTCTTGCGGTCAATAAAATTATTGAAGTATTGAAAAATATTGAGATTTAATTCATTTAATATAATGCATTTAATTCGTGATCATCATCTGCTAAGACATCTCCCGCCAGGTTTTAGTGTGGAAGTATCTCATTGTTTTCTTAAAGAGTCCGAGAGCAGTATCTATTTAACATGTAGAAACTACCCGATTAGTTATATTCTGCAGATAACATTAAGCAACACAAAACATTTTAAGATATACTCAAAATAACAAGTTCACTCAATAAAACTACACCAAGACCTATTTTTATACGAAATCAAGAGCACTTTCTTTTTTGCAATTTATTGGAGCTTACGTCTGTCCACTGAAGTGGAAAGCACGCGATCGAAAAAATTGATTGGCGTATAAATTGGCCAAAATTTACTGTTAAAATGCTTCTCTGCAAAGATTTAAATTCTGCAAACAAATAAAAGCCACCTTGAATTTAACCAATTCTTTTCACTTGACAAGAAGTCGTTTGTAAATTATGTAGGAAGGTCATAGATGTGCATGGTTACAAGGCGCAAATTATAATTTATAAATTTTAGTCGTCTGAATTATTTCTCTCACTGTTTACGGACTTTTAATCCCTCTAAAAGGTCATTATGCACGTTAATCAAAATACTTCTAATCTATATAATTAAAACGCTAACGCGAGAGCTTGTGGTTCCTCCTGAGAGTTTCTTTCTGCACCGATTTTAATGATTATAACACTAATCGAAAGCTTATCAACTAAATATGGAGTTCAAGTAATGCCTCTTCCTCTGGGATTGTCGTCCGTGCTACACTGCTATCCCACACTGTATTTTGCGAGTCAGCATCGCACCCATTGACTAGTTCCATGCTTTCTCTCATCGTAGTGTACTAGGTCCTCCAAATCTCTTGTAGGGGGAGGTTCCGGAGCATCAGAGGGCAACTACGCAGAAACCGTCAAGAAGGTTCCACTTCCCGCACCCACTCTCACCACGGTGAGGTCTGGCGTACATAGCAGGACCACCTGCACCCCATGTCTCATCATAACACATGTCCTGATCCTGGTCTCCTCCCCTGTTTGCAAGTAACGTAGCGTTCCCACGCTACCCGGCAAACCCCTGATCACACTCGGGAATTTGACGTACGCCAAGTCCAAACAGACAGTCGATCCACCTTCAGGTCCATAGGTTAGTCATTTTCCATAGGTTAGTCATTTTCCCTACAGTTTCACGCAGCCATTCCTTGGATTTCTGGTTCACGCACCTAAGTACGATCAGCCCGTCCTCCAAGTCAACATTAGTGATTTCATGGTTTAAAACAAACATTAAACAGCTTATTCAATGAAAAGGTAAAATAGAGATTTAATCATTTAAATAAAATGCATTCATAAAGGCTATCTCAATTACAATAGTACATACATATTTATAAAGTTGATTAAGATATTTCCGAGTAGCAATTAGAATAAAACTTCTTTTCAGAGAAAAGTTTGACAATATTTCTATTTGAATAGTTAACCATTTATGGTACAAGTTATTCAAAAAAGTTTAAATAATTTCTCTCGACTGAGAATCCGGTTTTGTCCACATCTTTGCCACCAAAGGCTTTGCCATGAATCAATATATTCCCATATTTCATTCAAAACTTCAAATTGAATTATTCATCTTTTTATAAACCTCATTTTTATTTTCTTTCCATTTTTGCACGAATTCCGGACAATTTCAGGGCATTTGGCTAAAGCTTTTATATTTCACTGTAAATTGACTACCAGTCCATTCCATAGATCGGATAAGTGCAGGTGCAGACCACAGAAAGAAGCATGCGCAGCTGAAGTTAATAATTTCACATTCACATCCCACGCTTTCCACTGATCAACTTGAGCAGAGTTTTCTAGTTTTCTGATAGCTCTATATGAAGTTAATGAGTTGCTGCTGCCTCTGTGTTCTCTACATTTCTACCGTCTTGTCGTGTAAAGCAGATAATGATGCAGTTCGATGGTGCACAGGTGAACAAAATTTACTTCACCTGATTTCGGATATATGTACACATGTATGTTGCTCTCTAAGATAAAAATAATTTAGACGCGATAATTTGAAATTCTGCACAAGTGCAACAGTTTGACTTTTGAGAAATTACATCACAATAAAGATATTTACCATCATTTATCTTTTGATTCATTCAGATAGAGAAAATGTCTCCGACGTAGATAAAACAAGTCTAACTTTGTGAAATTGACTGCTCTAAATATTAGATATTCATGTTTTCGTGATAAAGTTCATTAATGCAAGTTTACGGTGGGTGTAGTGAATATTAGTAACATGGAAACACATCCATCATAGTTATTTCAAAAATATCTATAAGTTAATGCGCACTTTACGTAACATTCTAACAAGGAAATCTGGATATTTTTGAAAACTATAATTTCTATCGAAATTTGGATTGTGAATTTCATAAAAAGGCCTTGAATATTTTCAGGTTAGGTTAAAAGAGGAGCTGAGGCAGAGGCTGTTGATGTCAACTGCGGTCTCACCATTACCTTGGATTTTGCAGATATTGCAGCTATTGAACACTTCCCTCACGTAATAGTCAACTATATAGCCGAGCAAAAATAAAAATAGTGTCCGATAGTCAAGGTCAGACGATATTTAACACTCTTGATCCCTACAATCCGAAGTATATCTAAAAGTTGAAAAAAAAACTAAATAAATACGGCTAATTTTGGACAGACTTACAACTTTAATAATTATGAGCCACGTAACTAAAGCGCTTCTCAACCTCAGTAAACCAGAGCTGAGATTACTAATTTTGTATTCTTTGCCCTTAATAAGCCAGGTTTCAGTATCTAGACAAGTTTTTCTTAGGCCTTTTGATGTGAAGCAGTCCCCAAAGAGAATATAACCAGAGATTATATGGAAAGGCATAGATAATATCATAACTACTCGCTTCTTATTAAGGACTGATCCTAGCCTACTGGCTCAAAATTATGAATTCTCATTCGTTTTCACGTTGTGTTATTTTTTGATCAGATTAGCCCTTTTAGTTCTTTGGATCATGATCTGCTTTATATAAGCTACGATTTTGCGCTACAGTGGAGATCTCCTGTGAGTTACTCGTATCGATACTACAGCTGCATCGATACTAGTGCCCTATTCATGGAATGCGTGTAATTTCCGTGGGGAACAATAATTGAATGCGTGTCAGCAGAGCAGATGACCAGACCTGTCTCAGAAGAAGGTTGTCCTTGATTTTCGTTCCTTGTCCGTAAACTTATCGGCTTTATCACCATTTGTAATGATTGAAAAGTAATAAGACTCCACTACAATATAAAATCGCAAGAAATAAGGCCACTTTAGCTATCAGGAATGCTAAAAGACGATAATATAGCAATAAGATCCAGATCTAGAGCAACTTAATGTGCACTTTCTGTCGTCGAGCATGTTTTGGTTAATTGGATTCTTTAATTTTCTACCACATATTAATGATATTCACGATCTGTTGTATTCGGTCTTGTATTTATGTATTCAGTGAAAATTCTCCATTCCTCAAAAGCGTGGATATTCTTATAGAATTTAGAAAAATGTATTTTTATGATGAATGTCAATTGCAATTCAACAACGTTGTTAAATTAATATAAAGTGTTTTCATACTCCAATTAATCAATTTTCATGTAAACAGTTTGGCTGCCCGTAAATATTGTCTTCTATTTATAGTTTTAAAAGACACTTCTTAAATAACATCCTAAATATACTTTGGATTAGAATGAAAATAAATGTGAAATAAAAGAAATCTCGAGGAGAGAGAGAAAGAAGAAGATGTAATGTTTGATTCTAGAAAGATAGAAATCAATGATATTACTCAAAAAACATATTTCAGTTCTCATGAAGTAAATGAAATTAATTAAACTCCTATAGCTTATCTTTTATAATAGTAAGGGACAACCTATAACTTCTTAACTAAAACCGAACTTGATAATTTATACGTTATTATAGAGTAATCAGTGTAGTCTGCGTTCCTTTCCGCCATCCCTTAGAAAAACGTGTAGATTTTAGAGATTTTCGGTTTTTATATATATTATAAATTATGACGCTTTATTAGAGGAGATCAAATATATTACCTCTTGAAGCCAAGGTACGTACACAGGTTCAAAAATTGCTGACAGCACTCAACTTGCGTAATTTCTGCACTGAGGAAAGGACTCGCGGTACACACCTTGCGCTGATTTTTTTCATACCCAGATACTGATGAAGAATACGGAGGGCATTTGTTTTCGATATACTGCGCCGGTCCATCAGAACAACTTTCTCGACCAAATCCTCGTTATCCTGCGTACCTTCAATTGACTCTCGTCCCCATCGAAAAAGCTTTGACCAATGTTTAACCATCGAAGATGATGGTGAAGATTCTCCATATACACGATCCATCCGCTCCTTCATCTTCGTCGGCGTTAATCCACCTTTTGTTAAAAATTTTATTACAGCACGGTATTCAATTTTTGACATTTGAACTTGTATGTAATATATATTTCCTTGAGCATCACTTCTTAAACTTCCTACTTAAAATGCTAAAAATTAATTTCATCGATATTTTATAAAGTCAAGGCGGTTGCAGGCACTGATAGAAGAAATAGAAAGGTAACACACAATTACTTATTTAAATAAAATTAAAATCGTTAATCTGAACGATTTTATAAAGAAGCAATTAATTAAGTTGCGAATTTAAAAATTATGTTGGAAATCAAAATATTTACACTAGTTTCGAGTCGCAAATATTAGCATACAGTGAAAAATATTTTTGTGTTCTGTAATTGCCGCAGGAAAAATAAATCACAATTTCAAATATCAGGTTCTCGATGCAGTATAAATTTGCAATATTATTTCTAGGGTGGTTCTCCGTCTTCTAAAAATTATTGCATAAATTTACAAGGCTCTTCACCTTTCTATTAATTAATATTCCAAAATTCACATTTGGGGAAACCAAGATATGTATCTTGAAAGTGAAAGACTTGTAGAATTTTTACTTTTTTTTTTTAATTTTATCTAATATATTTAAGTTCAAAGAACTCTATATCATGTTATTTTTAAAAGCGAATAATATTGAAATATATTTTTTCTAAGGAAATGAGATGTTAATTACATTGAATGTTGTATATATATATATATATATATATATAAGTAGTACGAAACAGCTGATTTATTTTGAGACAGTAAAATGAAGCTAAGAATATAGATAATAATTAATACGTAGTTAGGTATTCAAAAGATGGTGAAATAAGGTGAAAAAAGTCACAAACACTTAGCAAATCATCTTCAGCTTCCATCTAAGAACGGTTTCATAATAATCAGTGGATCATAATAAAAAGCTCTCTCGTTGCAAAAGCATTTTTCTATAAAGTTTTCTCACGAACATTTTTAAACAAAATCCGATGTGGAATGTATTAAAAGAGTAAAATCTTCAGGAATCGATAGCATTTCGGTTGAATTAATTAAAGAGGGTGGCCTAGTATGGCTTCAGAAGAGATCGACTGTTGATTCGATAACACCTCAAATAAATGTCAGATAAACAAGGAGGTCAGACAAGCTGACGTCCTTTTAATTATTATGTTTGACACGTTCATTATAATTTCACTATTATTTTCCTTTTGCAATTTTAACATTATCATATACTTTTGTAGCTTCTCTTAAGGAGAAAGAAAGGTATTTTATTCCATCGAAAAGTTTTTATTTAAAAAAAAGAATGTCCTTGGTCTTTAGTGGGCAAATTGATAGTACATTTTATGCACTTTGAAGATTACAATGGATCATATTCCTCCGCCTATCTCTCATCTTTATATCATGTTGCAACATAAATCCCTGATTCTTTCTTGAATTTTATATTTATCATTACTTGTTATTAATTGCAGTTTTCTCTATCTGTGACATAAATTTATCAGTTAGGTTTATAGGAGTAGGTATATAAATTAAATTTAAAAAGTTGTTGCTTGAAAAAGTTTCAGAAAAGTAAATAAAGACAAGGTGCTAATTGCTCTCTCATTTGTAGATTTCCCCATATGTGGAACTACAAGTGAACTTTTTGTTGAGAAAGTCACCTAACAAAACCTGTTCAGAGTTTCAATTGCTGAAAATTCAAAAATATTAAGATATTGCGCTTTATCAATTACATAACGAAAGCGGCCCATAGCCAAGTGCATTTCATTCTCAGAAATCCAAACGTGTAATTATTTGATGCATCGGCATTGATAGGAAATTTGCTACAGTCGGCAGCACATTAATTTACCAGCATTTCGTAGTTACCAATAATATCACAAAAACAAATACCGGAGTCGATAAATCACGATATCAAAACGGTTTCCGTTCAAGTAATGTCTCCAGGTGGGCACGTAAGGTAAAAGTAAAAAGTATGTGCCAATCCCAATATTTTGCGAACTGACTAAAAATAATTTATGCAGAATTAGTCGCTGTTCAAGAGTAAATTCAAATAATGTAATCAATCAAAAAGTGCGGTTCGTTGCGATAGAAAGTTTACTGCAACAATTACATATTAAGTACGATTGGACAAGTCGTTTTCCACCGCATGATTACCAGCAATTTAATTATAGTTTCCCAATTATGGGGTAAGATCCAACCGATGCTGGCTTCATTTGTTATTTAGCAAATGCAATTTTTCTCATACCATTCGCAAAATTGTACAAAGCAATTTACATATGTGCGAGCTAGCCAAAAACAAATTAATTAATTTTCGCAAATTAAAAAGTGTAAAGAAATTTTGAATCCAGCACGATAAGAATCTGTGCGTTTATTAAACGAAATACCTGTCTACACGAAAAACACCGTCCATTCTCTATTTCGAACCAAGCAAAAAACAAACGTGTGTTTAACTTAATGCTCCAATTCCTGTCCAATAAAAGCAAAGTCATAATTGCACATATAAAAGGGAAAATATTAAATCAAATTTGGAGTGAAAACGTGATTCATTTCACTGAAGTACAAGAAGTCGGCTGGGGCTCAAGCTCACAGGCGATTGATACTATCGATACCGTCGTGTCTTTCTTAAGATGTAGGTAAGGTCTACCTGCAAGCAGATTAGCAGACCGAGGCGAAATTGTTTTACTGGCCAATTCTAAAATGGTAAAACATTTCACAAAGTGTCTAACTCTACCTCATGCGCGGCACAATTCACGCTGCACACCGAACGCGTTCCGCTGTTGTAAGCCACACTCGCAAACAGTGCTGCCATGCAATTATCGATTAATTTTAATCTAATTCACCTCGTGAAGCCTTCTTCTAAGCATTAAATTTGATGCTCTTCTTGTTAGCGATGATCGTGGAGCGTGGACTTTTGTTTACAAATTTATTTATAACTCCGGCTTAATGAATAACAGTTTCTGACTGCTGCACGCGTACACCTTTATTGCAGGCAGAGACGAACAAGAGTGTTAATGTTACTGAAAAATTACACAATTTAGCGGCAATAAGGAAAGACTTCTCGGTCGCTCCCAATGATGATGAGGTAAAGTTTGTTTTTATATAATTTGATGTTATAAGGTGAAAAACACTAGGCTTCTTTGATTAAAGAACGTGTGGAGGTAAAATCACAGTTATTCGATTGAGTCGCTTCACTAATAATTGAAGACTTTGCTCCAAGAACGAAGCAGGCTCATTTTTCTACTATTTCTTATTAGTAATGTTACCTATATTCTGAACAAAATGATTAATAAATAACACAATAACAGAAAGGTTTAATGTTTCGAAAATATTTTTTAACAGTGATTTGTGTATTCGCATTTTAAACACTTTTTTATTTTATTTTGTCGAATGCAGCTGCCTCGTTTTTACAGCAAGATTTTTAATTAAAACTTTATGTAAAATTTCCCACGAGGAATGTATGTGTGTGAATTGGAAAAGTATATACCCACAGTTGAAGTTGAATGGGCTTATATTAATATAAAATTCTCACATACTATACCAAATCGAACAATGTCTTGATGCCGCCTTTATATGATTTCTATCCTTCGTCAACGTGAATATGGTGATACTCGTAGAGTTGCGATTTTGACCATATCCTCTTCAGAACTGCAAATCATTCCATAGTCCCAAGTTTCCAGTTTCCCCCTCAACGACAACCTCATTATTTACGTTTATTGGCAATTGATTAGTTTACCATTTTACAATGACAATAGCAAACAACAATTTAAATAAAAATACGAAAACACTATTGCCTTATAAACAGTTGGGTATTCTAACTACAGACCAATAGCAATCACTTCGATTCTAGCGAAGGTTTTTGAGGCTCTTATCAACGTACAACTGATAAAATATCTCGAGAAAACCAATCTAATCCTTGATCGCCAATATGGTTTTCGCTCCGGATGCTGAACCGACGATTTGATGACGTTTCTTACCGGGTGTCGGCATTATTGCCTTCATAGCTTCAGTGAGTCAGAGGTTATTGTGTTGAACATCTCAAAAATCTGCGACAGAGTTTGGCATTCTGCCCTTTTAGCCAAACTCCCAGCATTTGTTCTTGACACTTTTCTCCTTACTTGGACTGGTAGTTTCCATATGTGACCGCTCCATATGTGTCACTTTAGATTGTGTCATCTCTAACGCTTACAACATCTATGCTGGCCTGTCCCAGGGCTCTGTACTGTCTCCGACTCTCTTTCTGCTGTTCATTAATGGCATCTTATTTCTTACATCCAATCCAATTCAGAGTTTTGCAGACGCTAGCACCCTTGATTTCGCGTACTCATTTGAATCTGTGGCTGACCTCAACCGAATGTAAGAATTGACAGCAACCGAATGTAAGTATTATAGTGCTATATTCTTTTTTTCCGAAGTTGAAGTGGTGATTACCGAATTTGAAATAAAATTGAAATTGTGTTGCCATATCACTTCCTTTTTTTCTTTTTGTGTCCATCTTTTGCTCTATTACTTGTAAATGACTGAATTCAATCATAAGGTAGTTTGTTATTGGAGTACTCTCTGTAAGCTATCTTTTTAACTTTCTAAATAAATAAATAAATAATGTGATTGAAAATGTTTGTAATGTACTGTAAGATAATTGGAAAAATAAATTTTAAAGAATTTAGAAGAAATTCCATCTGAATTATTTTGCCTGAACTATTATTACGAGTACGAGAGAGCGCTGTTTATATTGTTATTTGTGTATAGTACAGTTAATAAATAGCACTATCTTTTTTACCACGTATATTTCAGCACATGGGAAATGTAATGTAAATTTTCCTTCTGATTTGCACATTATGTCCACTTGCGAAATTATTTTTAGATAAAATACAAATATAAAGTTTTCGCCCATTAATTGTCTGGCTACGCTGGTGAAATGGTAGCTGATGGTGGTTAATGAATAAGTCAACAACCGACACAGTTGCGAATAAACAACCAGCGCAAAGTATAAAACTCTATTAACTATCTAATTCGTGGATTCTAAATCAATTATTTTTACCTCCCAAGCTCCTTGAAATTAATTTATAAAACCGCAATCTCTAAGTCAAGGTTAATTTGAAAATGAATGACTGCAACCTAACACGCCTCCTGCTCTTATTTTTAAGCACGATCACTACTAAGTGGTCCGCAATTGAATGATTTGCAATTTAAATTACTCTATGACTCTCATGTAGATTTGTTTTGGCTTTCAGAGCAAAAAACGACATCATTAAAGTCAAGCGCCTGGAGTTTCGTTCTCTTTTCGTCTAAGTTTTTAACTTTATTTCGAATTTAAAGGGCAGTCTTTTTGCTCAGTATCCACTATCCACTTACCGGTTAAAAGTCAAAAGTTAAAAATGAAATTTTCGCTTCGCCAGTCTGATTGGCGCCGCCCAATGTCACAAATTAGTTCGTTGTATTTATTATTGGGCAGGTTAAGTAATTCCAGGTTAAAAGTTTTTCATAGGATACTGCGAAACCTTTCATTTTACTGGCCATTAACGCTTTTGCAGATATCCGATACTGAATGGCAGATAGCCATCAAATTTTTAAATTGACACCGAAATATATTGCTGCTGATTGCCATCTTGAAAGGCATTGTTACGTTCGGGCAGATTTTCTAGTGTCTTTGATGACCATGGCGTTGATGGAATCTTATGCTGAGTTATTAAGTCTATTGGAGGAAATCACCTTTCAAACGAAGGATTAATTGGAAAATTAGCGTTAGATAACTATTACTAATGAAATGGTATTAATAATTTGCCGACCATTCCGTCAATTTGATATCTCCGACTCTGGCTATTTGAATGTAAATTGAAGGATGAAAGTAAGGGGAGGAAAAATAAAACGAAATTCAAGTTCGAGATGTGCTACTCTTATTAACAGCAAAATCATAAGATAATATTTATTTAAAAAAGACAGTATTGCACATACAAGACATAATAAAAGAAGAGCTGCAACTTTATATAAATGCTAATGTTTAAATTATTACGTAATAGATTGATTTTTGTTGTGGCATTGCCGTCATATTACATTCTTTTTCATTTCATGGATCGTACAATCCGTTGTGACCGAAGCCAACATTAACATCCATGTGAAAATCTTGAACTAATTTTTCTTATTTAAAAATATATAAGGAAAATTGCAACAACTTCGAATATAATATTGACAGTAAGATGGAAAAAGTATTTCAATACTTAAAGATTAAACAGTATTTTTGACTTTTCAAATAGCTCTAATAGTGGCTCTAATGTTGTTATGCAACTTAAGAAAAGGTATTTGTTACGAATTCTATATTTCAGTAATGAAAAAGAAACATAACTCGTAGGATCAGAATAATGATGGTGATTGGCAGGGGATTGGAAAAAAATTGATGAAAATTTACCTACAATTATTCTATTTTTAGAATCAATGTTTAAAAAAACCGATGAGCTTATCAGCGAAATTGTGTTACGGATGAATTTATATACCAGCAAAAAAAAAAACCAAAAAAAAAACAAAATATAAAAATAATAGGTAGATAGATCAATTTGATAAAATTTAAATAAGGTTCTTTTGAATATGATATAGAAGAGTTTTTATTTAATTGCAGCATTTCGTGTGGGGCACTATATGTTTTTTGTAATTAAAAAAGAACTCTTTATATACATTTCATTTTCCACATGCCTAACGATAACATCTTAAACACGGTATTGTTGCAAACTAGAAATTGTCTAGACTATATCGATTTAAGGCTTAGCTTGCATATTTAGCATTGCTTTACTTCGGATCTTTTCTTTAGCAAAGATTTTTTGGGTACCGCTGGTAAAAATTAAAAATTATTTTCAAGAAAATTTTTGTATAACAAAAGTTTTCTTTAAAGTTACTAAGTGTTTACGTGTTACTAGTTAACCGACATTTAGTTTGGACAGGATGACGTTATATATGGAGAAGGCGATATTTAAATTGGACAGGCCGACATTTGATTTGGACAAGCACACACTAAGTATAGCCAATGCGATTTTGAATTTGGAAATTTTAATTAAATTTTAATTTAAAATTAATGGTCAAGTCGACATATAACTTGGAATTGGTATATATTATACAGTAAAAAGAAAATAATATTAATCAGAACATAGATAAGATGGAAGGCTTTGCGTTTCCAAAGCATTGTCAGTGGACCAGTTTCTACTTGAAGCTAGGTTGGCCGACCTTGTTCTAAGGATAAGGTTTCCAAGTTCGTACAGCCGAGACACTTTTATTTCTCAACTAAGGATCGGCTTGCTTACGGACTATGGGCGGAGTTGGGGATAGAACTTTGCATTACGCCCCCAATAGAGATCTTGGTGTCGGACCTCCAACAGTTCAGACGTGGAACTGAGTCAGTTTCAAATCGAATAAAACCCCCTGGGATTATGTATAGTTCTTTCAAGTACTGTTCATATTTACTTTAGGGGAAAGGAGATTGGGAAATTTTAACCTGACAAATGTTGGAGTTGAGCCACAATTTTTGGCATGAAATTATTACTGTACAACATCCCAGTGGCTTCACAAATACAATTTATCAATCCAGATAAATCGTCGGGTCCTGTGCAAGATTCAAACCCACGCCCACAACTCAGTCTCAACTTCCTACGTCGAATAGTCTCCGAGAAACATCGATAGGAGCTCAGAAGTATGAACGTTTTTCTCAGACTTTTTTCATATTAAGCTCCTTTTATTCCACCCCTTTGTTATGAAACCAAATAAAATGTAGCCTGTGGTCAAACGGATAATATCCCCTTTCCAACGTTGAAATAATTTTAACTAGAGATTACCTCGCAAAGGCACAAACTCACAAAGTTTTCCTCTTTATTATATTAAATCTAGATTCACGTGTAATGGTGATTCTTGAAGGGTTTTATGCACAAGTTTGGTCGGTTTTTGAGAGTTTGCTAAAACAGCCTAATTTTGGTGATCCCTCCTTACTTTTCTAGGAGTGCAATGATGAATTCATCAATAAATAAGATATAATGTCTGTTCCTATTATTCGCTATTAATTTAATTGCGTGTAACAATCTGCATTTTTATATAAGCTGGGATTTGAGAATATAAATCACTGAGGTAAAACAAATATTCGAGTTGGATTATTAACGAGGGTCTTTCTTTCATATGCATTTCTTGGAGTTGTTATTAATTTAATAGTAGTTAAGTAGGATATTAAAATTTGTATAAAGAACTCCTTTAAATTTTTGAACAAGTTAATGGCTTGGACTTAATTTTTTCTGTATTTTTTATACAGTTTCATACCATTTACTCTTTCATATATTCCATATCCCTGAAATATTTTTCTTACATGGTATTATAAAGTTGTTCAGTGTAATTGCACATCGGGTATGATACTTAAAATTGCCTACCTACGCCAATTATTTAAAAAACAAATTCCTACTTTTTGCAACATAATTACCGTCTCTTATTTTTAATCCCTTGTTGCCTCAATCAAATTATTGACAATTTCTGTGCCAATGATCACTACCTTAGTGTCGAGTGATTGCAGAAAATTCTCGAAGACATAAAGTTATCTTAGCAAGAGTAGACACAAGTTGAACACATGTAGATTAGTGGCTGCTTAGGTAGTTATGTAAACTTTTACCGTTCGGTTCAAGTGGACCTCAAAAATCAGGTCAAATAGCAACATATCTGGTAGCCTAATGAACGTAGCTTAGTAATTGCAATGCAATTCTAACGTCTTGTAAAGGTGTAGCCTGCCATGTCGTGCTGTTACAAACGCACGCTACTGTTGTTTAACATGTCAAATAATTTGACGTTAATATTAAAATAAAAAAATAAGACTATTTACGTTGAAGAGAATAAAATGAGATTTTCAGTATTATATTCGAAGAACTGCTTCTTTAAAGTGAAGCAAATTGACAGAAAATTCTTCTTTAACCCTTAAAATCACTTGTATGTTAAATGTCGGATTATTAACAGAATCATGAAGCCTAGACTTGGTATCATTGGTCCGGTCAATGATGATGCCGTTTATTTTCTCCATATCTGATAAGGGAAGAACTCACATACGAACTACATATCCACGGAACTGATATTGATACGTATACCAAAAAGAAGTCTCAGAAGCATAATTATCTAAACTGAACTTCTCACTTTGAATACTTACACCCAATTTAGACTAGAGGGATATTTCCCCATGGGGATCCAGTTCTTGCAAGAGGGAAGTGAGGAAACGACCGGAACAACCGTCACGCGTTGATCACTCACTGCATTGCATCGGTTTTCTGGATTTCAGTTCTCTCTCTTGGCTTTCTTTCTCTGTTTTTCACACAATGGTAATTGAAAAACTAAACATTTCACGTACGTTAAAATCCCTCTCGTAAAAACATACACGAGTCAATACGTGCGGCTTGACGGCAGGGAAAAATCCCCATCGTCTAAATCCGCACTTAAGAACGAACGAACACAAGGGGGTGGGAATACATTATCTGAGTAGAAAAATGCTTATAATGCAAAGGATTGGAGAAAATAGAATTCTAAAGAAGGTACAAATCGCAAGTAGAGCACTGCTTACAAACGCGAAGTCGAAGATAGTGTGCTAGCCAACAACGTTAGCTCTCGCCATCATTTGGCTTCGCGTGCTGCTTGAATTCCAAAAATCGAGAATTTGAGGAGTTTTTGAATACAGTTATAATTCCATGGAATTGTTAAATACCATTACAATTCCACGAATTTTAATTGAAAATTTTCAATTATAATTCCAAGTGATTGTAATTAAGATAATTCAATTATAACAGCTCTGGTTTTATGTTATTTATTGATAACACTACTAACATAATCCAGTGTAAAATATGTTCTATTATTAGCGTATGAACATATGAGCTAATGCTACGTAATAAAGAATGCTTCAAAATACTCAGTAGTCAGTTGGGATCAAGTTAATCGTGTCAATTTTAATGTTTTTAAGACCTCGTTTTTTAAGCATAACCTTTAGACTATTTCCGGCAATATGTAAATATTGTGAATTTTTGGTTCCTGTAGTGAGGTATTTGACACTATCTGACCTCGTGCTTATCCTCAAGGCCTGTATCTATATACATCTACACAGGGGCAAGACGAACTTATTCCCTGCATTAGACAAAGTCCACCGAAAAGTCCTCACGCTCATTGGTGACAAGATAAAAAAAAAGTCAATTACATACTGACACTTCAGAAAAAAACTTTTATCCATTTTTTAATTGGCAAAATTAATAATAGTAAGACAATGCTCCTTGTCAGAAGCTCTGATTTATCACTTATCTGGTGGTAAGAGGATTAGTTCCTGTCAGTCGAGCACTCCCTTTTACCTCCCTGCCAACTGCAATTAGCACACCTTTCATTTCACATAGTTAATATTGCTATTTTTTAGCTTCGACAATTGGATCCAATTAATTCGCATGTCAAACTTGAACTTGCCTCATAGCAGTTTCCAAGTTTTTCTTATTGGGGTACGTTAAATCGAGGACGCAAATGGCACTGGATTGTTGGATTATCGTAGTGCAAAATTATATATAAAAAAAAGTGAAGGACAATTAGAGGCGATATTAATGTCAGTTTTCTAGCTCGTTAAGAAAAAAATTATTATTAGCGCTGCGTGAGTGTATCTACATTGTTAACATATCACAAAAACTCACGGAATTAGGTTAATGTTCTTGACTTAAGCCCGTGAATAAGATCGCCAACTTGGTTGCGAGTTAAGACACCTTGGTGCAGATGATGAAGATGTCTAGCACCAGGTCTTATGAGACAATAATCCGTGACTGGTGACAAATGAGAATTATGTACTGATTTCCAGGGTGAAAACATCCAAGAAAACATTTTTGTAGTCATATATCAAAGGTGGTTATGATCATTGTAACTGTTATTACTATGCTCACCGGGACTTTCTACCTGAATGTAAATGAAAGTGAAAGAAATGTTCAAGTAGTGTTCGTGCTGGAGACTATGTTGAAATGCTGAGGAGAGCTATGATAATAATTATATGGAGGATATAAAAATATCTCATCTTGGTATTTTCCCATTTCTTCGCTTTTGGTGTATTTTTATGATCTTTGAGATTAATGGGTTAGGGAAAATTTTTTATTTTAGTTGAAACTTTCTTCAAGCAAAGTGGAATTCATAATGTTGCCTTGAACAGTATATCGCTTTTAGTGAGTCACTTGTACCTGCTCGTACAAAAATATTAGCGAGCGTGACTATAAAAATAATAACGTTTTCAGCAAGCCAATGTATAAACTTTTTTATTAAGAACTAACGATTTCCTGATGTAAATTAGGGAATT
>QYTT01094205.1:11985-25771 GCA_006980735.1 Dasypogon diadema
ACAGGGTTAATAATGAGCATACTATGCTTTTTCAGTATGCCGACGATTTTTATATGGTTGTCAGGAGTAACGACAGATATTCTCTAATCAGAGAAAGTGAAGTGAGGGAAGGTTCAAAGGGATTGCGGATGACCTCAGTCAGAGAACCAATTGGAATAAAACTGGTCTAATGTATATTGGCACTAACAAAATAGGAAGAGATGATATTAAAATCGGGGAAAACCTCATTAAGAAGGTAAACTGCAGATAGATTTCACAGGCAATCAATATAAGAATGACATAAATAATAACGCATAAATAAGAAATAGTTGGAGAGAAGACAGCAGAAGATTAAATGTTATTAAAATGATTCACGGTCTCCATCCGAGGATTCCACTACCCGTTTTTAGAGGTTTGACGAGATCTTTGTTATGGACAAGATTCAAACTTGATTACGGCCGTACAACTCTGAACAATGTCAGTACGACTGCATACAAAAAGCTTGAGACCCTTACGAATGCCGGGTTCCGGAAATGCCTGGGATTGCCTCCAGATACAGGGCGCTGTGGATAGCCGCCAATGAGATTGTGATGGCCTGGACTCGAAGAAGAATGGGAGGAGGATGCAAATGTAAACACTAGGACAACTACGCATGAAGAGAGCTTCGGGACATGCTGTGATAGACAAGGAAATGCGAGGACTGCTCTTGTGCTAGAAATCTATTAGTGGGAATTGAGATTCTGAAAAGGAATGGTGGTAATAAAGCTAAGACAAGCAGGAGAAAGGTGGGATGAGTTACCTCACTCGGAGTTCGAGATTCTGGCTACGAATACCTCTCTTGATACAGCTTCAAGGTCTGCCGGAATAGCAATAATAGACGAGGGTACTGGAAAGGTGGGCATTTACTAAACCAATCACAGGCTATTCCAACCACCACTGAACTGATCGTGATTAAATTAGCAATTAAATACTCAATCGAGAAGGGTAAGAATAAATTCGCAATAATCATTGATAATAAACCTGGTTGTCAGCTATTAAATAGTAGGAGAATTTTGAACCATAACATTTCGGAGGTGCACAGATCTCTGGAGCGTTTCGCTGGGAAGGTTGTGATGTCTTTGGTGCCAGACCATTCGGATGTCCCCTTAAATGACAGAGCTGACAAAATGGCAAGGGAAGCACTAAGAGGAGGCGTTATCTCCCCTGAGAGCCCAGCTTACAGCGACATTTTGGTCAAGATCTAGATATGGTATGGGAGACCTGTTCAAATAAATACAACATTTAGACCGCTGTCAAGGTAGCCTTCTTTAAGAGCATATGAGGCGGTCCCTTCCGTGAGTGTGAGGTAACTGATATTCGAACCGGTGCGAGGGAAGCGAAATTATTGAATAGATTGATTTGCGGTCATGCCTATGATAGACGTTTCCGACACAAGATAAAAATAGTGGAAGACAATCTGTATTCCCTCTGTAGTATGGAGGAAAACGCAGAGCACTTAATCTTCAAATATAAAAAATTCGACGAATTTGGGGCCTTTTACATTTATAATCGATTCCAAGATTTGATGAAGCTTTTCAAGGCGAGCTCTCCTGACAATGGCTGGATCCTCGTTAATTTTACCAATAGAGCTAGAATTGAGATTTAGCCTAGCCCAGTTTGGACCAACACATCTTTTCTTTTCATCCTTACATCAAATGTAATGGGATTGAAATGAAAATTCAAAAGGCTTTGCGTAGTCCTTCACTCTAGAATTCTAGATAAACGAAGAACTTTTCACATAGTTGGGATCGCTCCCTTTTTCTTACTGGATGCAATGTAATCTAATTATAATAATAAAAAAAAGTAATAAGAAAAACCTCCCATGTGGCTCTGAAGTTCACCGATAAATATTCAGTGAGAAAAAGTGCTTGAGGGGAAACTTTTTGACAGCAAATTTCTCCGCTTTTGATGCGCACTGAAAAGTAAAGCAAGGGTTTAGTGCTTTTTATTGCAAGTAAGGGAACAGACCTATCGACTTCTCTATTCTAAAACGAAACTTTTCTGTTCTACAAAATTGTTCAATACAAAAGCTACTAAAAGTATTCCAAATATTATTTTAATGTACAATTCATTTTCATTTATTTTTCTTTATAATCATTTATTTTTTAAAGCTTCATCCTCGTCATTAGTGCAATGCTAAAGAGTGCGTCCACAGGTTGCGGATAGTAGGACGGTCTACAGGTTGTGTATAGTAGGACGGTCTACAGGTTTGAAGGTCAGATGCGAATATGTTCGAACAATTAGTTTAGAGCAGGTGCCAAGTAAGCAATTAAATACCCTAAAGGGGACTTACATACTACCCTATATCCTCCATAGGCTATGAAATAACTGCACACAAGTCATATACCAAAATAAAGGGGAAGTTTAGAGGAATTCAGATAATCAGTAAAAATTGTAGGTTAATGGAGCATTTTGAGGGGAAAACCCCCAAAATTTGAAAAAATCACTTGAAATTTGACAGATATAATTTTGTTAAGCAATAATTGCAGTGGGACGAACCGAGAAAGGCTTGAGAAATTTATGACGCACTACTAAGGTTATGTAGAAACTTGTGCCATTTTGCAGGCAAGCATGCCCTCTCTATTTCTTTTATCTCTTTAAAGCGCAGGTGCCACGAAAAAATTTCCTGAGACAGAAAACCAAAATGGCAGCTTACTTTTAAATGTCCGTGTGTGCCAGAACGCTTGAAAACAGCAAGATTTTTTGATGAACTTCCTGATACTCACTTCGGGCTCCCCACCATCACTTTTGGTTCAGACGCGTCCCGTATGGAATGCCTCTGTGAGATGGAAATTACTAGGGCTCTTTTAGAGGCTGTACGGATTTTTCCTGACGACTTCGGGCAACCCGGTCCCTTCGTCCTTGTGTGTGCGTACTCCCGTACCCGCGTGCCGCGATCTACCACATGGTTCAGTTTTCGTTGAGTGGTAAATGCGTTTTATGGGTGAAAGTCGTGTCTCAGATAGTTTTTTTGCCCATTTACATCGTGAGTCGTGCAGGTTTCCATCTGCGTTGATCCGTGGAAGAGATTTTGATAATTGTCTAGATTAGGGGACCGTTGGTCGGAGGAGAGTAGGTATGTGGAAAGGGTAGAGGGGGGGTCTATGAGTTCATTCTGATAGTTGAAATATGGGGGCGGGGAGGTGGGGCGCAGAGGGGTGGAGGTTAAAATCTGAATATTTCTCGATTTTGATATTGAATGGAGGGGGTAGGGGGAGGGGCGTATGAGTTTATTCTGATAGTTAAAATGTGAGGGCGGGGAGGTGACGGCATAGGGGGCGGGAGTGAAAATTTGAATATGTCTCAATATTTATATTAAATGAATATTAAATTATTATATTATAGCTCAAAAGCTCAGAAGGTAGTAAAATGTGATTTCCGAGATACCTTGTAAATGCTTAGCGTTCAAGTTCTCCGCCTTCTGCCGTGACTACTGAATTCGGGACGTTTATTCGGGGAAATTCATGTTTTTCCCCAATTTTCAATGCCGAAGATATTAGATTTTTCACCTCCAAACATTTTTAGTATTGTCCGAGATCATCCCCCCACCGATGGTCCCATCGTATACGCAATTACGAAGTCAAGAAATATTCAGATTTTCACCGCCTCCACCCGCAAACACCTTTTCAGTGTTTTTCAAGGACAAGGAAAATTCAAAATTAAAAAAAAAATTTATGCACAGCTTGTAGTTTCGAAGGTTTTGGTAAAATGCATACCTTTGTGTCAATGTCTGTATGAATACTCCTTTCGGAGTTGAATTTATAAAAACAGAATACAGTTTAAAAACCCTACAGGACAATTTATAACTTTCAAATAAAGCATAAACAGAAGAACATGAGGCCTCTCAGAATTACAGATTTATAGTGAAAATTTTTGTTTTATCGTTCAATACCTTTCACAGATACTATAAATAAATATTGTAATGAAAATTTCATAATAAAAATCAGATTCTACAAAAAATTCGATACAAGATAAATCTGTGGTTTTTCGTAAAAACAGGATAACCTAATTTTTTCTTAAAGCAAATATGAGTTCTATGTAAATGCAGTTCTACGAAAAAGTTCAGAAATGGTTTCTTATTTTTTTTTTGAAAATTTATTAACCAAAAAGCAAATTCATTTTTTGCTTAAAATCTTTCTTAATCATTTTAGTGCCGAGCAAAAAATTGAAGTTGTGTATAAAGTGTCAAGGCAAATTTTTATAATTCGTTGAGTTTTGAGAAAAAGGTAAAAAAAATAGTTTTAAAAGATAATTACAAAATTCAAAGAAGAGCATGTTAAGAACTAAAGAAACAAAAGAATAAATAATCCGGTTATTACAATATTGTGTTAAAAATAGGTCTGTTTAATGAGCCACTGCCTAAATTAGTCTGGATAACTTGGCACTACTTCATCAAAACTGTCTATTTTAAAAGAAAAATAAATAATAATATAATCACCATATCTTTCATATCAGGGTCGTAAGAAATTTAGATTTTGAATTATAGATATGATCAACTCTTTATTGTGAGCGGATTTTAAGTTTGAGGTTGCCTCAGAAATTAGTCCAATCAATATTTGAATCCGTTCAGAAATGAGTCCGATCAATATTTGATTCCGCTCAATATTTGAATTCGCTCAGTTCAGTTGGAAAATAAAAAGGCAGATATCTCGTGAACTAGACAAGATATCGATACATGTTTGGTCTCAAATGAGAGGAACAGATGATCTGTACACGACAACGTAATAAAATGTAACAGTTGTCCGGCGGGGGTATTCATAAGCGCAATTAGAACCCTGTCACTATTAAATTTTCTTGTAGTACTACGTAGGGAATGCATCACCTTCTCATTTTAGATCGAACACATCCCGATATCTTGTCTAGTTCCCGAGATATCAGCCCTTTCATCTTTCAACTGAATTTTTGAACACCCCCTTGGCCTGTAACTATTACATTGTATTACAGTATCGTGAAGAGGTCATCTCCTCCTTTCATTTGAGATCAAATATGTACCGACATCTTGTCTAGTTCCAGAGATATTCGTCTTTTTATATGTAAAGAGGATAAGCGAGTGTATCATCTCTGTAAATTTGCATTATTATTTAGTTGTTATACATCCATAACGGTATTTATTTTATAATATTATTATACACTTATCACGAGTATAAATAAGCTACGTAATGCTACTTTTGTATTCTAAGCGCATACTAATTTAGGCACGACGATATATATATATATATTGGCATTTTTCGCAAGTGTATTCAACGACGATATATCGTTGTTCGGCACTAAAAGGGACAAAATCATTTCAGAACATATCTCACTCCAATAACAAACTTTGATATAATTGTACCAACGATTTAAAATAACCAGGCCCATGCCCAATAAAATGGAAGAATATGTGCAATCACAGATTACTTTCACTTTCTCTAATGTCAAACAGGCAATCCATACCAACTGGGATATATACTGCAATTTTTATCCTTTTTTCTACACAGAAGATTGTTTGAAAAATGTAAAACAAATAAACGAAGCGATTATCCTACTTCCACCCATCATAAATCACAACATGATGTGAAACACCCGGCATGGATCTAATGTAAATATTGAATGACAAATTCTTATTTTGAAAACACAGAGTTGGGATATTTTTCACATCACAAGTTTGAAATGAATTACCTTCTCGAGATGAACAAGTTTAGAGTAATTAAATTCTGGAAATGAATCCGAATTTGGTTCGAAAAGCTCCAGTTCCAGACGAAATGTCTTCGAAGTGTGCTGATGTGATGTCACCGTATCTGAAGACGCTGACGCTGCTGCCTGAACACCAGCAAAGGAAAATGGTTCATGTTGTCCCTGGAGGAGTGCAGCTGCAGCAACACTAAAACTGGATTTTTTGGATGAATTCGACGCGATACTCTCAAGAGGACCTCCACTTAAAGTCGTAAATGAAACACGTTTTAACTCAGACATATTGGTAGCCGCTTATGGCGACTATTTAACATTGCGATTTCCTATTACACTTTCCTTTTACAGGACAGAGGACACAGAAAATGATATTCAAAAAATTTCTACTTTAATCGCCAATACTTTTGCACGACGTCAACATAAACCACAAAGAAGACAAGTACACAGCATGTCGCCGCGCGCGCGGTCGATTAATTTTCCACTAGAAAAATACACATACAAAAAGAAATCCAGAGAAAATCCACATAAGCCAAGTCTTGTCTTAACCATTAAAATCGCACATTTATCTTTTCAGCAAAATTTTATTCCTCTGCTAAACGCATAACTCCAACTGAATTACAAAGCCACATTTTTGGTGTGCAATTCTCCAAATTTCACGAATTACCAAACCTTCGATTTTTCTTAAGGTTTTACACTTTTACTCCCCGCATTCAAATTTCATCACTTATTTTTCTTTTTATTTGCTCGACAGATTAGATTCCTGAGAGAGGAGTTGCAAGACGTCTGTACTCCCACTACCAAGCCTAAGTGAATGTGGCACTGAATAACCGCAAGTCACAAATAATGTTCTTTGCAAATTAAACTATATTAAAATATTCGCTTTTTCGCCACGAAAAACGTATTTTTATAATACCACCTTGCTGTTTTTGACACATAAACGCGCTCTGATACTAGACGCACTCATCCCTACTCCATCACATTTTGATTTTTATGACATTTATGACGCATAGTCCTGCCAATCGTTTGTAAATTTCGAGCTACGTTTATAGAAATCAAATGTCGTTTTCGTTTCAGTTCCAACCCAAATTGGAGATAACACATTATACGCACCCACGGTTTACAGACTACAGGGTAGTCTGTAAACCGTGATACGCACCACCCCGTCAAAGTTGTGTAAAGATTTTCAGTAATTTAGGAATTAAATGATCAGTTAAGAGTATTTTTCATTTATTTCTTTGCAATAATACTGGTCCTGAGTCCACCTAAACTCATTTTTCCGCCATTCATATTTATGTTTCAACCGCATACAACTCACTAAATCACCCTGTGGCATAAAAATTCTGTGAAGCCCAAACAGAACAAAAATGAACAAAGAAAATCGAAAAGTTGCAAGACCCCCTCCGTCTGCCCCTTAACAAAACTCTAACAAGCTCGAGTTTAAACCAACAAAAAAATGACCAATGTAAATTGGGTGTTTAGGTTTGCTAATTTGTCTTCCAAGTTTTTACAACAACCTTTTTCAACAACTATAATTTAAAAAAGCTCCTAATCAATTATAAAATCCGCAAAAAATACTGATCGTATAGTATATATAAGTATAGAAATTTGTATGACTTTTCTCCATATTTATTTCACTTGGGTGGTTCTCTCCTCGAAGCATCCAAAGAAGAAGAAAAAGTCGCTGTTGTCACGGTTGTCACATATTGCTGTTAACCTGCTGCATTTTACCGGCGGTTTTAATTTATGGCGTAATTTTTTGTACAAAATTATAAGAGACAGAAATGGATAAAAGTGTATATAGTACGATTGGATTAGGCCGAAGTCCTTATAGTCCAAGAACCCGCCAAAGTTCCGCCAGTTCGGCTGTTTCTGGGCGGAAAAGTTTTATTAGCAGTACTTTTAGGAAAGGATCGAATTCTGGGTAAAATTATTGTTTATGCTATGCACGAAAGTTTCATATTATTATTAAATATGTATAGCCGGCTTAGTGTGTCTGGTCGGTCAAATCAATCTCTTCAAGTGATTGCTCGATCTGAATACAACATTGTGGAGTCGTATGGATTGCCGCTTCCTGTTTTAGTTAATGAGGCGTTAACATTTTCTGAAAGAAACTCAACAGTATCAATTAACTTTTCAAGTAATGGTTGGGCCTGGGTAAATTATATTTCTTTGTGGTTACAGCCAAAAATTACCAACTTTTGTTTAAGGCTGTTTATGGCAGAAGATTACTGGTATGGCAGTATAAAGATTCGAAATATGAAACGAATAAAGGAGCTGATTTTGTGAGAACGCCACAGCGGCGCACTGCAACAGCTCAGTGCAGAGAACTGACACTACCTCACTGTGACATAGGTCATAAAGCGTCTTTAATCACTGTTTTGACCTCAGAATGCCAACAAATGGCTTCATGTCTGGCAGTTTCACCAACGGGTGATGTTAGGTATTGGCCATCCATAGCGCATGATGGGTGTTCAGTGGATTGCACAGGAATATTAGAAGGCCAAGAATTTGACTACCTTCTCGAGATCGGTTCACTGGGATATATCCTGGCTACCACGACCTGCAGTCTTGTTTTGTTACAATTAAAATTGCAAAATGGTAGGCACACTATTCAACACAAAACTATCAAAATGCCATCTGGTTTCTTGGGTGGAATAGGGAAGAAATTCGCATCAATTATTATTGGTATGAATACGACTCAAGATAAGGAAAATGTGAGTATTGCAAATATTATTTCCGTCATTGCCTTGTACAGTAACCAGCTTTTAGAAATTAGTAAAACTTACTGGCACAAGAACAGGCGAATCCGATTGGATTATATCAATTCTATCAGATCGGTGGATTCAGCGGTGGATGTTTTCAAATAACGGAAACGAACAGTTTCTTTTCGAAAACAATGAAATAACAAGGAAAATTAGGGAAGAGTTTCAAATAAATTTTTGGAGTGGAAGAGGTAGGGTGTACATTTGATCGGATAGACTTAATTTAACGTTTTTATTTTAGAGAACAATGAAATAGTTGTATCCCTTCTTGACATGCAAGAGTACGACTCAAAGATATTTATACTATCGGGCGCTGTTAATAACGCCCATACCCCACAGATGCACTATGCTCTAGGTAATAACCATACAAAGAATTTGGAATACATTATTTTAACGGAGTTTTCGTTACAGTTGCAATGCAACCTGAAAATGACACCTTACAAATTGTTACTTTCTATCCATTGAAATTAACTATGTTTTATAACGCAAATATGGAGAGTGAATGTCTGGGCTTCAAATTTATCATAAACAGACGTACAGCGTATCTGTTTGGAGAACGTGTAATTTATCCTGTTAATCTTTTTCCTACGTCTGGAAGTGAACTCGAAACTGAGAAAATAGAATTTCAGTCTCAAAGCGACAAAATAATGAATGCTGCAGTTTGTTCAAATATTCCATTATTTTTTACACGAGTACATGGCTTAGTGTGCATTTCTCCGTCGGATTTTGATCCTAGCGACTTCATTAACACTTCCTTTTCTCCGGATATATTTAGTCCAACCACATTATCAGAGTCATTAAATCAGACTATCACCTCACCTGGTATCCCCACTGCTGGAAATTTGATTATGTTTGAGCTAGATCCTGATGAAATTTACAACTCAAATAAAGATAACGCTAGCCAACTTAAAGCTGCATTTATTTATCACTTAAAACGAAATAACACGATGTGCAACGCTATTTTGAAGGAACTTTTGCCCTCAGATGATTCCGTGGAAGAAGTTGATTCAGTAATAGATAAGTAATAAAGATCTGCATGTTTTAACGGATATGTTTTAATTGTTTTAAAAATTTTCAGAATCGTTGTTTATATTGCCGAAGAACTAGCTGATGATATACCTGCAGCAGATCCTCGTTGGGAGGCAAGATCTACAGGGAATAAACATTCGCTCGGAAGTTCTGCTTCTCTTCAGATATTAACGCAGTTAAAGGAAAAAAACATAGCCCTTTGCCATTTTGTGGAATTTTTGCATACTGTCGGAATTTGGGAAAAGGTGAGTAGTTTACTTGGTCAAGAATTTAAAATATCGAAGTATTCTACAAAGAATTTATGTAGAGTGATAACAATTAGCACTTAATTTATAAATATGACATATCTACTAGCGATTCCAGATTTGCCTCCTAAATTCCATCTGAAAACTAAGAAATCGCAAGTCGAAAAGGTGTAAATTTGATTCCCAATACACATGAAAATTGTGAACCTTCAGCCATCGTCTGTTAGTTGTCTATAAATACAGAATACTTTTCTAAATAATGCTATGATTCCATTAAAACCAGCGATAAATATATGGAGTCTGTTCAGAGTAATACGCCAAAGTGACTTGGAAAGCTTTTAGAAGCAAGTTATTTATTTTTGACGTAGCGTCATCGACCAAGCAATAACAGAAAGACTAGTCAGTTCCTAAGGCAGACCGTGAACGCTTTTTCTCTAATTTTGGCCCAGCAATTCCTCGCCCGAGAGCTGTAGACTGTGAAATGTTTATTGCTTGCAGTACAGAGTGAGGAAGATGGAAAGTGTCAGGCGAGACATCGATGGGTAAAATTTTATGAAAAAACGTTCACTGTCTGCCTTAGGAGCTGAATAGTTTTTCTGTTATTATCAGGAGTACAAATGGAAAACCGCCGTTTTTTTCAAAATTTCAGGCTTTGTTACGGAAAAATGGTTATATATTTATTCTTTAACGTATTGTCCATCGCTAGCCACAACTCTTCCCATCTTTTTGGTGGTATATGGATTCCACGTCGGAAAATTTCTCGTCTTTTGAGGCGATTACCGAATCGACCCAAGTTTTGGCCTCCTCGTAAGAATGAAAGTGCGGTTCAGCCAGGCCATGCATCATCGATCGGTGCAGGTAGAAGTCGGAAGAAGCGATGTCTGGGGAATACGGCGGGTGGAGTAGGACTTTCCATTTGAGGGTTTCTAAGTATGTTTTAACCAGTTGTGCAACATGAGGTCGAGGTTTGTCATGTTGCAAAATCACTTTGTCGTATCTCTCCTCGTATTGCGGCCGTTTTTCTTTCAATGCTTGACACAAACGCATTAGTTGTGTTCGGTAGCGATCTCCTGTGATGGTTTCACCCGGTTGCAACAGCTCTTAATATATCACGCTGAGCTGGTCCCACCAAATACACATCATGAGCTTTGAGTCATGGCTTGGCCGTCGAAGTTGATGCCTGACCGTGTTGCCCCAGGACTTTTTTCGCTTCGGATTATCGTATTGAATCGACTTCTAGTCGTCGGTTACAATACGATGTAAAAAACCTTCCTCAAACGATGTGAAATTGCTTGTTGAGTCACGTCCAATGAATCTGCAAGTTATTGTTGCGTTTAAGATGATATATATATATCAAACAGTTTGTGTACAAGGATTACGAAATCTTAAATCTAAAAAGTGCTTCGAAAAAAGTATGTTTTATAATCGTAGAGGTAGAGAAAAATAAAAGAAAAAACTAAACTACTAGATTTAATCCAACTAATAAATAAATAAAAAAGAAAAAAAAAGAATAAAAATAAGAAATACAGAAAAAGAAAGAGGTAAATGAAATTCAAAGTAAATATAATGTTAATAGAATGCGTAACTGTCTAGGAAAGGTTTAGAGTTTGTTGGATCCCGTTCGCTGAACCTCCGGTGGTAAAGAATTCCACTTGCGGATACTCTGGACAAAGTAAGAGCGCTCACCAAACTGAGATCTACATCGAGGAATCAACAAATTATAGTGGCGAGACGATTGCAAAAAAGTAAATTTTTCAAACAAATATGCGGGTTGTTGGCTGAAAATAATTCCGTGAAAGAATTTCAACCTACGCTGGGATAAATATGTATCCATGGGTTGGCCAAGCAAGAAAGCCGCATGTTGGGATATATGGCAGTTGCGCGGCATATTTCAGTACAAAGCGTGTAACGTCGTTAAAAGCAACCATGAGTTTTCTGCGACATATTGAGTCAAGAACTGGGAAAACTGTACACCCATATGTGAAGTGAGGAATTATAAGACTTCCAACTAACTTTTTTCTTGTATGTAAGGTTAGTAAACTGGAGTTAAGCCATAATCGACGCAGGTAACCATAAATTTTCTTTATTGTGGCATTAACAAAATTGCAACCCAGACTTCTGGCAGATTCGACATAATTAAGCCTGTTTTTGTTTAAGAAGATCGGTGGCAAATTATTCCGGTCAAGATCATTTCTGTAGATCGATAGGCAATTGGACTTAACAGGATTTAGAGTTAAATTATTTCGTACCGACCAGTCATAAATTCGTTCAAGATCATCATTCATTCTGCATACACAATCGTCCATTAGACCAATAGGTCTGCTAAGATTCAACTGAACATCACCAGCATAAAGATGAATGGATGCATCCTTAATTACAGCTGGAAGATCATTAATATGAAGGCTGAAAAGAAGTGGACAAAGTATAGAACCTTGGGGGACACCACAACTAACAGGCATGCTGTCAGAGAGTATATTTTCTACCTTTACGTACTGCTTACGCCCAAGGAATAGTTGTTTGAAAAGGCTTATGTCTGACGAGGAAAACTGAAAATTATTTCTCAATTTTGATAGCAGTCTTGAGTGATCGATAGAGTCGAAAGCTTTTTCGAAGTCGAGTAAAACAAAGATTGTCAAATTATCATTATTCAGAATTTCATAGATATCTGAAGTAACTTTTATCATAGCTGTTTCACACCTGTGATGCGGACAAAATCCAGACTGCCAAGGTGTTAATAAGCCATTTCTGTTGATATAATGCATAATCTGCGAATAAATAACTTTTTCTGAGTTCATTCAGTAATTTTGCATCTTCAAACTTTTTCACCGGTCCGGTATACTCCTTGTTGGAACTATTCGCGACACGTTCTTTCACTAATAGAAGCCTCACCATAAGTTATCAAGGAAGAAGGCTCTTACAGCAATAACTATAATGAATTTAATAAAAACAAAAGGAGCCAAGTAAACAGTCAATATGCGCGAATAAGTGAGTTTCGAGGAAATCTGAATATGGTGTATATAACCTTTTGATAGCAGAACTAAAAATAGAGGATCGCGCATAGTTTGTAATTTTTTTTAAGGTGTCATTGCCTTCAATATTCGAGATTTTAATTCAAAAAGTGAGTCCATTAATTTCTGAAAATATACAAAAATAAGACCCTGAATTCCTGCAGCAGAGCACCTTGCTGTAACACGTGACTCTAAAAATTTGATTGTATCCCGATACGCATTACCAAGTTTAAGGAAGTGTATAAGAAACACAAGTGCTTCATTTTATTTTACAAATGCAAAATAAAAACATTTTCCAGCAAGTGCCGAGTGTATATTCAATTAATTTCATAACAAATGAATACCCATTTTGACTTTACTCTCGATACAAATTGCAAAAAGTAGTGTCTTTCTACTTCTGAGGGCCTATTCCAATCCATGTCGTCGTCTTCGTCTTCATCTTGTCAGAACAGTTAGTGACGTCAGATGTCTATGCCATGTAGCTAGACTACTTTTTATAACACTTCATTAAGTCAACGACAAACTTGAACTTAATGAAAATTATGAATACTTTTTAGTAAGAATAGACAAAACATTTCATTTAGAACAAATTAGCAACCCATACAATTAAAATTAAGCGAACAAAACGTATAGTCTTCATCAATTTCTCTCTTATATTCACATTGGTCTTAACCATGAAACCATGAACAAAATGTCAAAAATCAAGCTAAGCAAACGAATTGTAACAAGTTAACTTGTTTGTTGATGTCACTAATTTTGACGTGACAACGTCTAATAAAACGGTTAGCCGTGATGCCCAAGCGACAAAGTGTCGCATAACCGTGTGAGTGGGCGTGGCTTACGCTGCATGTAGTAGTGGCAACGAGTGCCGCGTATCGGCACTCGTTGGGTATGTGTTAGTGGCGTGAGGGACGCTGTATGTAGTAGGGCTACTTGTTGACGCTATATTTATGTAGTAGTGGCTATTATGTATTAATATAATTATAAAAACCAGAAAATAGTATTGTCGTAACAATAAACGTGTTAAGATGTCTAATAAGCGATCGGTGAAGACAAA
>QYTT01094206.1:2267-24255 GCA_006980735.1 Dasypogon diadema
ATATCTAGACGTCGATAGCCGAATCTCTGGTCGCTTCAGATATTTGCTTTCTTAAAATTTGTAACTCATTTAACAGGTTGGCTGCCAGCGACTCACCGGTAATTCGTGCTGAAAACCCCTCCCAGAAACCGACGATTTACCGGCGTCTCGTGCTGTAATCCCCTTCCACAAGTCGACGAGTTACCGGTGTCTCGTGCCGAAAATCTCTCCCACAATCCAACGAGTCCCGTGGGTTAACGTCGCACACGTTTGGTCGTTTGCAGTTTGGGATCAGCCTTAGATTGTTAGACAAATGTCACTATATCCAATCCAACACTTAAAATCCATTCAAAAACAAACTATTTTTTGACTTTAGGCCATTTTTTCGGAACTTGGCCGCACCAACGCGACTGTAATATAAAAATTCGTCTCTCGAAAAAATCTGTTCTTTAGAGAACACAAAGTTTGACAACGTCCTTTCAACTTCATCTATAAAAATGTTATTGTGAATGTAGTACTCCGAATTTCGAAAAAAGTGCTGGTCTGTTAGTGGTAATCCTGAAGAGAATGGGTGATACGGCAGAATCTCGCAGCCGAGGTTATCCAACTTTGGTACGGTAATTTGTAACATACTCTGTCCTGCATCGCCGTGAAGATTAATGGGATTATGATACGGAGTATATTTCATAAATTTTACGACAATATGATTCTCCAGAAGTCGCACCCAGATGGGTTCGGTTGATGTTCTGGAAATGCTTCACGGTCAACTCATTGAGCCTCTGCTTATCGCGCAATTCCCTTTATGCATTTTTTCACCATTCCAATGGCCTAAAATTAAATGCCAATAAATTTGCAACACACTTTAAATTATTTTGTGTAATAAAATTCTGTGGGATTGGTTTCCACCACAGCTGAAAGGCAAGGCAATCGTCATCAACAAATATGGACGAGTTTTCGCGGGGTTCATTCTTTAGTCTCCATAGTTCTCGGTGAGCTGCACCATATAAAATTCCTATAAAATGTACAGTCATATATCGTGCTAATAAATCAATTTTTGATGTTTCGAACCATCAATTATTTTTATTATTTCTCGCCAAGGTAGGAAATTGTCCTCCTAATCACAGAGCAATTCTATTATCCTCACGATACAAACAGTGTACTTCCTACCTTAATTGAAACATATCAATAATTTACATTTGCTCTTGCAATTGCAGGCTTAAGGAACTACTGTTGAGGGAAATAGACAGTTTGGTTTATTTATTGATTCCAATCACCCCTAAGAACATCATACACCCTATATAACATTGTCGTTTTGTCCTTTCAGAGTACACATCCCTTGAGCTTACCAAATTAAATAAAATAGTGAAAGACGTAATTTCAGGATGACATCACCATCCAAATCAATACGCATGACGTTGGGTTAATTTAATCATATCCTGCTCAACATATCTGTTTACTGTCACTTTTAGGCGTCACGCAAATACTAAAGCAAAGAGAAAATTAAGCTCATTGATATTGACAAAATCGCCCCAAATATAGAGAAGGAGAGGACATGTTGTCTGTCCTATGATTCATAAAAACGACCAGGACACAAATATCTTCTGCAAAACAAATCCCAGCTACAGCTACTTAGGATTAAACGCCTTAACGTGGATATTGTTGGTAACACAGTTTGATTTAGAAAAATCTTGCATGCCCGACACGTATCATTAAGATAAGAGACGTGCTGCTGTACAACGCCAGAAAAGCCAGAAAACATACATAATTAATATAAAAATTCGTGTAAAAAGTTTGTTTATGAAAACTCCCCAGCACTATGTCGCCCTTTATGGTAAAACCACAGCATTCCCCAACAGCACAACGAACTGAACAACACTCTTTTAATCCATAACTTCGCTACAGGGAACTGGAAACCCCGCTCCACCACCCCAGTAGCTTAATGCCTCGGAAAAGCCGGAAACTCGTGGATTCATTAAACCCACCCATTCTTACCCTCTATTGAACTGTCAGTGGAAAATTCTAATCTTAACATTGCTCCAGGCTATGTTTGCCTTGAAGTCACCAGCATAACGACAACTGCTTTCTTAATGCCTTTTATGATGATGAGGAAGTTGTCTTTGAAATAATTACAAAGTAATCGCCTCAGTTTTAGTCAACAGTATCTAACACCTCCGCAGCACCTTCCATACAAAGTCGTTAACAAAGCTCAAGGAAGTCTTGTACAGAACACATTTGCGTTCAGTGCACAATGACAGTAATGCTTCAAAGTTTCCAGAAATATTCTTCCACAACTTAATTGGACCCAAGGGAATAATTTTCAACTCTTACGTAATTGACAGCATAATAAAGTCATATTGAATGAATGTAAAGGAATAAGACCTTCGGTGCCAAATGGGGAGGTTGACAAGAAATGAATCGGGAAATTCTGTTCAGTTTGAAATGCATATTAATACCTCGCTCTTATGTAATAACAATGATAGTTTCTTTCTTACGCATCGTTACATCACTATGCATAATGATGATATTGGAAACATTTACATGACAATTTCCATCTGTTATGTTTCGTTAAATCTTAATGAATTGGAAACTTGCACTGAGTTAATATCTGAATAAAACATGAACATTGTATATATATGTATTCTCGACATCATAATCTCAACTTCATGGTCATTATCTTGATTGCATCAGTACAAAAATCTTTCTCCTAACTAGATATAAAGTATTAGCTTTAAGCAAATATTTGTAATGTTTAAAACTATTCGTGATACAAAGGCATAGACTATTCCATCAATGAGAAACAAGAAGAAATCATCTTATGGTCTGTCCGTGTGTGCCTATGTGTCCACTCGATAACTCGAGAACACCTTAAGTTACAGACTTTTTAAGGCATTGGCTAAGCTCAAGGAAAAACTCTGTGTTACATACAGCACAGTTTAGGCCAAGAGAAATTTTCGAAAATTGAAGATTGGGAGATTTTAACCTGACAAATGTCGCAAAGAAGCCACAATCTTTCCAGTGGAATTGCTTTCACCAAAGCCCTTTACAGGAATCGAACGCCGCATCAACAGAGGAGAAAATCTGCAGACGTGCACCTCAACATGCTCGGCTAGCGACGCGAGACTTGAAATTTGGTACGCATGTACCTTATAACAATTGAAAGATCGAGTTCGAAAATGGACCAAAATCGGACAATCCCACCATAGAAACCCCAAGTTACACGAAAATCGCTTTTTATTTCTTCTAAAGCAAAAATGCTTTGAAATATAAACATTATATTAATATTTGGGCCGAATAAAAAGCCGGTCAATCTAATGCGGTACAGGAAAGCGGGAGAGTATGCGAACTCGATGCGGGCAGGTACAAAAATGATTTAAACACTCAATACGTTTTTGTACAATAAGGCCCATTGTAAAATACGTGTTTATTTCTGCCGGCTTTATTTTGTCTGGCCTGCCGTAATGTAGACACGGCCTTAGGCTTCTGTGTGAATAGGAATACAATTTTTAAATAATGGCAATTATATGTTAGATGAAAAGATAAAAATAAATACGTATAAAATAAACATAAATACAATAAAATGAAACTAAATGAAGCTAAGTAATTACCAGAAAAAATAAATAGCAAGTAAAATAATACTAGGAGTAGCATTAACTAAATTATTAACGAAGCTGGTTTTTTTACTGTGTCTTGAATAAATGGGAATATGAAATTGTAACACAAATTAAACAGGTGAGACATAGATGATATGACATCATTAAAACCGTAGTTAGTTCGATGATGTGAGAGATTATTACTCGTTGCAGAACCATCTGGGAATGGAAATATGGAAAAAACAAGTGGCATTAATAATAGTTCTCTGCAAACAGCCGAATACCAAAAGAGTCCTGGAATTAACGATTTTGCACTCCAAATTATCAACTTTCTGCAAATCAAATCAAACCTTTTGTAAATAAAATTTCCCGATTCATCCATTTACAAAACAAATCCTACATTTTTCAAATCAACTTCAACCTTCTGCAAATTAAGAGTGAAAGAAGTGGAGAATTAAACGAATCACAACTATCAAGAAAAGCAGTCTTGAGGAAGTTGGCAACCCTTTGAGGACCACTACTATTAACAGACCCAAAATGTAAATAGTAAATAGATATTCATCAACTGTTTAGGATCAGATTTTATATTATCAATACGGTAATTTAAAGAGGTGCTGACAGCAGTAGTAAACTGATTAATTATATTGATAAGAAAAATTTCAATTTAACCCCTTCTAGTGATCAATTCCCTCCTGGAGGATGTAGAAGTGAACATTACGTGTGTGAATCGTAAAAACGTAGTGCAGTGAAAGTAATGATCAAAGTTGTAAGATAACCAACATTAAATTGCTTCAGAGTATCGATACTTGAACATACGTCAATACATCGTCAATTAATGTAAAAGCTTTTGTTTGGTTTTTACCTCAAACAACTTACCCAGTACTGTACCTGTATTCCAATGCTACCGATGCTGCCCAATTGCGCTATAAATCCTATTTCTTTTTCATATAAATAGCTGAGAAAATGTAAAGGTTTTGTAAAAAAATAAGTGAAAACATTTTCCTTAACTTAAATGTAGGATAAATAATAATGCAAGGGACACATACACCTATGGAGAACATCTTACTCAATTCTCCGTCCTGTGGGGCTCTTGTAAGAATGTTTGTATTAACAGTTACATAGTTGTTTTTTTTTGTGCAAAAAAGTTAATTCAACTTCACCTTACCGGAAAAAGAAACATTCGTATCCATTTATTTTAAAATAATAAATTTGCTTATGTGCTCTTTCTTCACTTAATCAACTTGTAAAATGCATTTGCATGTGTACAATTAGTAGTTATCATGTAGATGTAGTATCATGTAGATAAAAGTAAGAGGGATATTTACATCACTTCAACTAAAAAGTTGTGTTGACACCGCTTACACAGTAAACTAGAAATTATGTAAATATACTTCTTTAATAAATACTTTTCTGGTGTACATCTCTATAGAAATTCTTTTTCTCTCTAGATCTCTCTTTTTCAGAGGCAACTTGTTCAGACTAAACTCCTACTCAAGATATATAACTAACATTTCTAAAACTGTGTAAAGAATAGTGCTTGTTATTTGTTGTTTTCTGTGATATTCTAGTACATGTAAGACTATGGCTCCATTTAAACTGAAGTTTCGTATGGGCAGTTCCAGAAGTACATCCCAAGAAGTAGATGTAGATCCACAGGCAAATCAATCTCTTCTCAACAATAGCACTGTTGGATTTGGTGCCAGCAGTTCCACAATTGATTCCTCCGACTGTACAAGTCTTACATCTTTGGGAAATGATAAAAGATCTCTTTTGCCAGCAAATTCAAATGGTGAACACTTAGGTAAGTGTGCGATTTTTCATGGATGCTTCACTCAATAATCCAATATTTTAGAAAATATTGCACTAGATAAAAGATATCTTTAACTTTATCTTTTATCTTAATCTTTATCTTTTATCTTAATTCCCCTGTAATTTCGGAATACCGCCTGCATTTAATATTTATCTATAAAATTTTCACACTGCCTTTAATCATGCCAATTTACACCCACAACACGTACCATGATGAAATTTTATTTCTTTGATATCGAAAATTCACTCAATACGATGCAACTCGAATATTATAAAAAGCGATGTGTGCATTGCAATTATTTTAATGGTTCAGTTATTTTAATTACATAGAATTCAACCAAATGTATTTGGGGATGGACTCTTAAATGGGTTGCTAGATACCTTTTTGCAATCATGTATTATTAATAATTTTATTTTCGCTTATGAATTTCATTAAGTGACTGACCTGCACTCTTCAGGAAGTAATTCATGTGATGATAACAAAAAATTTATTAATAACAATTGTCTTCTCATTTTTCAGTAAAATTACCAAAAAGGATCGAGTCTAAAGATATTTAATTAAAAGCAATACACTTTCCAGTATTCCTTGAGCAGACATTTTCTTACTAATTTTTAATGAAAGTAATTTAAAAGAATTATTTTTTATTATTATTACTTTAATTGTAACTTACTTATACATATAAAATAGTCTGCACTGTTTAGGTTCTTCTCTCTGAAGCCTAGAACGAAGTCGAATAATCTGCCACCCGCTCTCGATAATTTCCCTCTGGAAAACCTCATCGTTGTAAGTTTTGCCATCCGGAGCCATAATGCCCAATACAAGCTCTGATCCGTACAAAAGAGTTATCTCTTATTTTCTTTAGTCTTAAGGTAACTATAGATATCGATCTCATAACCAAATTATTATACCGCAGTAGTAAATGTAAGCAATACAACATCGAAACTATCATCAATGAGAGTAGCTGATAATACCTACTTTATGAAAACTTCAATGAATTTAGCATTGAAATGTCACAGGAGGAATCTAGATATAGATATAGAATATAAATATAGAAATCTAATTTTCTTGTAAATGAATAAAGTTAAATCATTGAAAATATAATTTCATTAACAAACGACACGTTGTGACTGTATACAGTCAGATTTTTGAAAGAACGGACACGCCAGTGATGCCAGATGTTTCTCCTGAAATATCTTAATCTTTTTTGTAAATAACCTTGCGAATCTTGAAATTTTTACCCAAAAATCTTGCAAACATCTTGAGTATTAAAACAAATTTATTTTGATTTCCAAAAATGTTTGAATGTTTTGAAACTGTTCGTTTCTTTTCGGGCTGTTCTACACCATTTGGTAGTTTCAAACATGCACTAGACTAGATACACATAAATTAATTGAGTGGCACACACATTTTAATAAAAAAAATTTGGTATGCCATCTTTAAATAGTTTAGCTACTGAGCCTTCCGTCTAGGGTTATCATTCCCGCTACCCCAGAGTGTATTGTGTAAGTTTGAATCGCACCCTGTGTTTTCCCACTCCCACTGACTTAGCTACAAAAAAACTGTCGCCCAAAAAGGGATCAAGCACGGCATATCAACAAAAAAGAGCTTTTACCACGATAAACTACCGCCGGTGTAAATCCCGCAGCTCGAAGATTGACTTTCAACCACATCTTCTTTAACGTAAATGCCTATCAAACTCTCGAAGCATGTGAGAAAAAAAGATTCTTGACTAATAAGTCTCAGCTCATGGGATCCAAATGGTTACCTCGGAACTTTGGGGCTAAAGGGCTCCCCTTATTCCCGTCCTGTCGATTTCTGGAACGGCTAACTTCTCTACCCAAGTGGTTGTGGGATGAAAGGATCGATATGGCCATCTCACCTTTTCATGGTACATCGTCTCTACTATTAAAGGATTCCTGAGTAAAAACCAGCAGCTTATAATCTTCTGCAAAGACTTGGTAAAAAGAAAACTTTCGGGTTTAACCATCCGATTTCGACGCCTGGACCTATTTGGGAACACCGATTAACGTTACTAAAAACACTTGCCCACTAAGAAGGGGCTGATGAAGGGTCTAGTACAGGGAATGGTATCCAGCTATAAATCAGGAAGTGATTTTGCAATAAATTACCAATTGCTTTAATCCTAAATACGGGAAGCAGTATGGACAAAGCCCTTTCAAATATCCCAAACATTTTCAAAACCTTAAAAATTTAATCTGAAAATTTCCCTAGAAATATTTAATTAACTCTATCCATTTACATAAAAGCAGGAAAGTAGTTTAAACCCACTTAAGCGCAATATTAACAAATATATGCTTGGAGTCCACACCGATTACAATTTGTTTTTATCTCTGCCCTAAAAGGATTGCTCATTTATAAGTTCCTTTAAACGAAAACCCTTCTCACTTCTAGGATATCTAAATCGTGTAGCAGCACATAGCACCAGCAACAATTTGATCCCAACGAGCCCACCACCGACCTATGAAGACGTCTTAGAAGAAGTAAGGCATAAATTTGATTTTCTCCTCGTGAAACATATTTCATCCCAGCTTATATATTTTCTGTATAGAACAGACTCGCAAACTTCAACAGTGACAGTCTGGTTACATCTATTGAAGGCAGTGGAGAGAGCTCTGACTGCGGCATGAGTCACATTCAGGATTCTTCGGTGAACACATCTATTGAAAATTTATCGAACGCCTGCACCGACCCCGATTGCACTGTGATGAATGTCCAGGAGTGTACAAACCGAAGGAAATCGATAGAATCCCCAGAGCTTTTGATATCAACAATGGGAACACCCTCATGCCAAGAAAACGAATGCACTGGCTCATGTGATCCTCTGCTAGCGTCACCCGGCGAGGAAGGAACGGTTTGTGGTAAGGATTTTACAGTATTATTTCTCATTGTCAAACTAACTTTCTGACTTGACATGCTGGGTATTTTATGTTCGTATACTCCTAGAGGGATTTGCATCTGACTCAGCTTCACCATGATTTTGTATTTTTTGCAGGAGACCATCATCAGTGCGACCACGGTGACCAGTCACAACAAGCCCAAACATCTCATAATTACCAGAACTCCGACGAATGCCTGTCGTCAGGAGAAAATGAAAACTGTTCAGATGAGGAGTGGGACTCGCATCAAGGTCAGGCGCAGTCCTACAAGACGGAAATCACCACCTCCGAAGTGATTAGCAATAAGTCCTCCAAGGAGATCTACAAGGCGGTTGCCAAGGAATGGGGCATCACGTGCAAGATGTCGGAGCAATGCAGATGTATGGAATGCCAAAGTCATTACTTCGACTGTGAGTTTGATGAGGTGAGTGATTACATGATTAGTTAAGGAAGGCGTAAATTCCATCAATTTCTCTATCAAGCAGACCGAGAACAAACGAACGTTCATTAAAGTTACCACAATTAATTATACTACAATCAGTGCGGTTGATGCCGGCACCGAAAGATGTATTGTTGTCTTCTGGACTACATGTGCATGGATGGTTACAATTTCTATCCAAAGCCACGGAAATGGTCCATTTACATAGGCAAATAGTCCAGCTGTTGTTCTCCTCCATACATGAGCGGGTTAATTAGATCTACCTAATTTAGGGCTTTATTTGTTTGGAGGATGAATTATAACCACAGATGTTGGATTACTAAATTGAATATTCTACCCCTGAGAGTCCTTAGTAGATACCAAAAATATTGTGTATCTTTTTAGGGTATCATGTATATGAAATTTTTTAATTACGTTCTCGTCTTATTTTATAATATGTACGAAAAAACAGAAAAAAATGTTTTCGTAATGTATTGTATAAGCTCAGGGGTAGCCTGTCATGCCATGCTGCGACTTCACTAATGAAGTAATGAACACACGACCATTACTATACATCCCCAACATCAATGAAATTTAACACAGGAATGTCTGTGAAAATTAATGAATTACCCCTTAATATATTTTTCTTTCATTGATTCTTTGATGAAAAGTAAGGATAAAAATATGGTTTCACTAACACGTTGACTGCAGCAATTAGCATGCCGTGAAATTAGGTAAAAAAACACATTTCTTTTAATGGATTCCCATTTGTTGGGTATGTTTTTTATGTGGATCACATTATTGAATTCAGCCGGTTTGAAGAAATCTCTCAAGAGCGCTAAGTTGTGCGTTACGCAGCCGGCTTTTTCAATTGTATCAGTATTTCTATAACTCAAGTTTTTATTATGCAGCAGCACAACTGCACCCTTGTCAATTCTTCATGGAAATAACTACCGTTTTTATTCAGATAGCTAAATTAGTAATTGTTTATGGCGTCAATCTTCGGCAGATAATTATACATTTCGTTTCCAAAATCGGTGGCTAAATTGCTTTTAATAGAAAGAGCAATATTTAAAAATTAAAAACCAGTGGAGTAAAAAAAAATCTACCAGGATGTGTAGAATATACTCCTCAAAAAACAAAGCGGAACGAAACTATGTATTTGCATTAGCAGGACCTGTCATGTACCAGACCCAAAACAAATATATATGTATGCAGAGGGCATGTGCCCTTTTAATATATGAGATATAAATGAAATTATTGAAGTTAATTTAAACTTATGAATTCTAGTATTCAAACACGAAAAAATAACCGATGACATGGGTTGGCTTTAGCAGAAAATTGCCGGTCAACAATGTGTTAAAAAAGTTAACGTAACATCCATATTATCCATCAGATACGCCTTAAAAACACTCCAATTTGTGTATTAAGTGATACTCCTCCTTTTGCAACAACGATACGAATTACGATATAGGAACTAAATACGAATAAGAATTTCAATTTGGGATTATCAAAGAAATTATATTATATATCACCAGCCATTAACGACAACAATGGCATTAGAGCCGTATGTCTCTTAGCTAAATAGATATTCTAAAAGACACTCTCTTCTGAGGTTGATATGTACCACTATTTTTTGGGTAAAGCACCCGATATTAACACGCCGATTGTTACATTGCCAGTGATTTACTATATTTATTGGTTCATCAACTACTTCGATTACTTCCGTGAACACATAAAATTTTATACTAATCCCCGGCTTAATCGACTCATTATGAGTCACCACAATTTTGAATAAACACGTCTGCTTCTTTACATTCCCCCCTCCTAAGTTTCGAGGCCTTCGAATGCTATTCTATTGTTTTAGTTTAGAACCAATTTTGCTGTAGTTAAATATGGAGGGTTGATGTAAAAATTCTCTTAAAGTATATGAAATAATATTTCGAAACTTAATTGCATCTTTTACGCATTCCAATTACATTCAATTTATGTATTAATTACATCTAAGATTCTTATTAGTATTTAACTTGTATTTTAATATTATTTTTTCCACATCTTTTAGAATGAACATCAAAAAACGGACGGAGGGTTGGGAGCCGGTACGCCCATGTTCATAAGCGAAGTAATGCATGGATCTGCTTGCACGATATTGTAAAAATAACCAAAAATCTAACCATTGTATGTTTAAGCACAAATTGATGTATTTTGCACTGGTTTATATGTGTCGAAATGTCAATGAAAACTTAGCCTAATCAAAATATATTTAGAAGAATTTGCTAGTTCTAAGAAACAGGTTCAATTTAAGTACAGCTCGAAACATGTAACTAAGTAAAATTTTATTCACTAACGTTAAAAAAAAAAAGCTTAAGTCAGGTTTTTAGAAAAATACTCTATGATTTTATATAAATCTTCCTCATCGGCCCAGAGAAATGAAGTTTTCGTTTGATCAAAAAATTGTACATAAATACGAATTATGTCAGAATGTGTCATCTTTTTCACAAAAAAAAAGAAAAGAAAAGAAATAAGCTATTTACTTACAACCAGTAATCTACTGGCAGTTATACCTTTAAAAGCAGGTTTTATATGTCCATATATGTGTGTTCTTGGAAAGTATATATTTTTCTATATGAACGCAAAGTGTATTTTAGGAAAACTGTGTAAACTGAAACGACAAAAGCATTTAATATAGAGATTCTATCGCACAACTCCTACCTGTAGCATTAAAAGTACTTGAAAAAGACTTAAAACTAAACTATGCACTGAGACTTTGGTAAGAATTTTTCTTTTCACTTTTGGAGTGAGTGATGTTTACAATACGCATCCCGTCGAATTTTTATCCTCGAATTCTCCATTTACACTTGCTGTGGGTTTTTTTTCGAATGACGGGTTGGGGTACAAAAATTTAAATCTCAAATTGAAATTTCGAGGTATACACGCAAATTGTAGTCATCACTCACATATACTCATATATGTATTCCTATCAATTAAATTCTAATCACTAAAAGACTATATGACGGCCTTTTCGTGATAATAATACTTGAAGCGGAAATTTTGGAAGTTAAATAAGTAAAGACCTTATAGACGTAGGGTTTTAGATAGAAAATTGTGTTACTGAACATGTGGCAGAAGATTGTTTATTACAAAATAAAATATGAAACCAGCTTAAAAAAATCTTTATTAATTTTCATACACCCATTCATACTCCATTTTAGAGAATGTTTTCCATATATTTATTATTTTTCTCAATTATAAAACGTGGACGTCGACCTATACAAGACAAATTTGAAGATGCCTCTAGAACTGCACTTACCAAAAAAAAAAACTCAGAAGGAAGAAAATGAAAACAAACATTCAAAGTTTTGTCTGAAAATCATATAAAAAAATAAAAACCAGGTTATGTGCAGCTATGAGAATACTTGAACACAATGTCAGTACTCCGTACTCAGTACTCAGTTTTCAAAAATCAAAATTGAAAAACTTTCCTTTAAGTTGCATGAAAAATTGTTGTAAATGGAAATAGCTAGCGAGGTGTCAGTTTCTACACAAAATCGGGAGTGTTTCAATTTCAACAGTAAGGTCATCTCGTCAGTATGGCTGTAGCCGAGTCGGTCTAGCCATGGACACTCAAAACTGCCGACTTTTTTTAGAAGCTGGCACTTCGTTGGCTTTATTTTCATCTTTAGAAATTTGTATAATACTTTTTCATGGAACTTAAACAAGGGAAAATTTTTCAATTTTTACTTTTACTTATCTGAAAGGAATGAATTGAATTGAAATGACGAAGACATTTTTTCTGTACTCTTATAGCGGACGGCGGTGGCCGAACGGGCGCCGTGGAGCACGTCTGCAAATTTCCTCACAGCGATTTATATCGATACCAGTAGTAGAGGTAATTCTACTAATAAGAATTGTACTTCCGAAGCCACTGAGATTTTGCACCTACACATGAGATTTTTGAGCAAACATTTACTCTAAATGTGCAACTGCAATGAAATAAATTCTATAGAAATTTTCAATTAGTCACAGATAAAGCAAAGTGCTTAACATCCTAAAGGGAGCAAATGTAAGAAATTTCCTATCTATATATTTCTCATTTGGCTAGAAATGCACCCAAAAATAGCTTCAGTTCACCCCAGAGGATGACTCTTTGATTTGGTCCTCATTCCTTAAACGGGATTGAAATGCTGAAATCAAACGACTTTTTATTTCTTATTTCGTTTTATATCTTAAAATGTCAAATAAATAAGATCAACTATAAGTGGTTCGAACAAATTTTTATAAGTTAGAAACGTCTACTCCCAATTCCTTTAATCGCTTCTCGATTTCCGTAACATCCAGGCCGCGTTCTTTATTATATTTATAATTGAAAATCAGGGTGACTTCCTCCATTCCCTTTACTTGATCGAAGAGATTTACCTCCAACTTCCTGTCTATATCACTTTCCTCGCGCCAAACGCAGAAGTATAAAAGGAAAATTGCAAGGCTGACCGATATCACATAGGGCTGATACCAAAGCATTTCTTCAGATCTTCCAGACCTAGATTCTTTCGCTCGCCATGCCGCCGCTTTACTACCAAAAAAATTCACCGGCTTATCATCTATTTCTTCATTTCTTTGGGATTTCAATGAAACTTTAGTTGTTGAGAAGCTTGACCACCTGAAAGTATTCACTGAACGGCAACTGCGGTAAGGATTTGAAATAAAAACAAGAACAATACTAGAGTAATTGACAATAATACCTTAAACTATATATTCTTAGAGTATATTTAGGAAAATTCAGCATCTTAATCGCGGAAAAAACTATTTCGCAAGTATTCCTGATAACATTTCCTTAACCTTGATTTCAACTGTCAAATATTTTGGTGTGGGTTCAGTTTTCCCGTAAAATTGTACCCAGGTACAGGGTACCTGTAGTTATTACAATTTGGTTATTGCCTTAGATTATATAACTAAAAGTCAATTTTTACCGGCTTAACTGTTTTTTATGGGTTGCCTGAAATTGAGACAGAGCAACCCAGTTCACAATATCTTGCTCTACCAAATTTGAGAGGACAAAATTAGGTAATACAACATTGAAAAGTGAAAAGGCAATATTAGGACAAAAGTTAAAATAAGTTTGTTAACAGTACTGGAGCCACCAAACTAGACCTATTCCATATTTTAAATTATCAATCACTAATTCATTCGTTATATATTTATTAAAAATTGTTTTATAGTTTTATACCGCAATTAGTACGGATTAGTACATCAAAAGATATTGAACGAACACTCTCCATTGTTTTGACATCTTTGACAACATACAACGCGGGATATTTTAACAATTCGAAAATTTATCTTGCTTCGGAATTAAACGTAAATTTTCCGTGTTTTTTGCAAATTACAATGGCTAGTCAAGATATACTATCTGGATTCACTGACTATACGGAGGATGCGATAATAAATGAGAATTTGGGCCAGAGAACACCTGTAATTGATGAACCAAATACGGTGGAACTCGCGACAGAAGGAGAATCAGAGCCTACAGGAAAACCTGAAGATGTTCCTAATGCAAATACCGATAAAAATCAAACAAAAGGTAAGGTGGAATATATACTGCACATAAAATATAAATTAACAATTAGTAATTGCAGAAAAGGCAACTGAAAAATCAACGGAACCTAGACTGACACAACTTCCTTTAAGTCGAGTAAGAAATCTTATGAAATTAGATTCAGATCTTCAAGTAGCATCGGCTGAGGCTGTTTTCCTTATTGCCAAAGCGACAGAACTTTTTATAGACTCATTGGCTAAAGAAACATTCCTTCACACCGCTCAACAAAAGAAAAGAACGATGCAAAAACGCGACGTTGATATGGCAGTGGAAAGTGTTGACAGTTTGATGTTTTTAGATGGAGCCCTAAATTTTTAATAAATTTTGTTATTTGTTAGCGCATTTTCTAGATTTTATGTAGTGTCTGGGGCTTACCATGTTAATGCAATTAAATTGTTTCTACCCTTTCTTTGAAAGAACGTAAGCCTACAGAACACCTTGACATAAAAATGGGCTCCAATTGACGATGCAAATTTTAATCGCACTAAGACGAGCTGAAAAATAGTCGTCAGCTGTGTTTTTTGCTACAAGATCCATATCCGTAAGCAAAAAAGCGATCGGACTCTTGTGTTGTTCTTGTAATTTCGTGCCTAAGGAGAGTCCATGGAATTCTCTTCTTTCAGTAGTGCAGCGTCTTCATTTTTTTAAAGCTCCTAAAAACTGGGAGAAAGCATAGCGCTCATTTTACGGGAAGAACTGTGTCAAGCGAAAAGGTTTATTAACATTTCCTATTTCTTAAGAAGCAAGAGATCCGCATCATTGAAGGACTCTTCTCTGATCATTACTATTTAAGGTATCACCTTATGAAAATAAGAATAACCCGGACGGGAATGTGTCGCTTGTGCTCAGAACATCCGGAAATAGTTGAGCTCCTACTCCACAATTGCGATGAGTATATATTCATATCTAGAACAGATCTTCTCATCGTCTGCCAAATATGGAACACCGATCCCAAGATAATCCTTAGACAGCGACGAAGTAATAATAGAGGGCGTTGCCTCGCCCCAGAGTATCGACACTGCTGAAGTGTATGCCACTTGCAATACGGAAGGAGGAAGATAGGTGCTATTAGCCAAGGCATCGCTGAACAGAAAGTAGAAAAAAGCATTTACTGCCTGTGCCTTCGTCGATGCCTTAGCTCTTTTAAGGGCTTCAAACTAGGCTAATTCGATAGATTCTCAAGGTCGTAGTGAATGCAAGGCAGAATAACTTGCATACCGCTTATTCTAATCTAATCAAAAGGTAAACGTTTCACAACAACAAGAAATTATTTAAGTCAAACGAAACACCGTTATATTTACATTTTTCGAGATCAGTTATTTTACACCCTTTACTAATGCTGTAAATTATAAGACTCGACAACCGGGCAATTTATATTCTGAAACATTCACATTTTAATTTCCAAAATTTTAAACGCCATCGCTGATGCAATCCGGGAACAATTTTTCGAATAGAGAAATTGTTGTTTGTCTCTACAAAACCAGTATCTCAACCTTATCAGAGATGCAAACCGAAAAAGTGCATTCTCACATAAATCTTACTTCGACGCATAGCAACGCATTATCCGATTACAACAAATTCGCCTCGTACGAATGCGATTAGGGCGAAAAGAACGCGACGCCATATTGAAAAGTAGAGAAGTGTCGTGAAAAGTAGCGAAGGAATTTTATTACTGAAATAAATTGTACGTTTAATTATGTTAATGTGTAAACTTTCACAGCAAATTTAACATTGAAGGTAAGTAGTGAAAAGTCAACATTGAATCGGTGTAAAAAAACCGCTCACAATTTCTCGCTTGTTTATGTTTTGGGTATTTTCAATAGAAAATTGGGTGACAGGCTTCAGTTTCCTTAGGAGGCGGAAGGATTCCACTTTCTACAAGCTTTATGGTACAGAAATATTCAATTCATCGCTGATTTTCGCAAAATAATACAATATTGTGATTAAGGCGGGAAACTAGATTTGTTTGCAAATACAACTGTGCATCTTTCGTACACTGTTTTCTCGAGTTCTTCGCCCGCCTACTTTAGCTTTTTTACTGAAGTGCTGTGACGTCACTAGTTTTGGTTTTTTTTGTGTCAATTTTTAATACAAAATGAGTTGATATATGCCGTGTGGTTGTATTATTTTTGCCGGCCCTGTTAAATTGCAGTTTCCCTTCGAAAAAATTTTTCATCTTCAAAAGTTGGGAGGGCGATTTTTACAATTGCAATTCTTCGGTTACGATTTACTCTTGCCCTGCCCTTTCTTTGCACTTTTGGTACTTGTGCGATTTACTTAAAATTCCACCTCTCTATAAGGAGTTAAACTCTACCTTATGCTGATTTATAGACCTGGTAAAGAATCTTCAAAAGACCTGCGAATTTCAAGATGACATGGTTGGTCCGTGTTGCGTAATCCTAGCGAAGAAATTTTCTAATTTTACGGAGGGTGTTCCTTACATTTCGAGTCCTAAAGATTACGATAAACATTGAGTTTCGCCTTTCTCTAAACAGCGGCAGAATTCTCATTTAAGTAAATCTTTATTTGTGGGATATATAAAGAGAAATCAGGAATCGACATTTTCGAATAGTTTGATCAAGTGCAACTCAAGCATAGAACCTGCTTTGAGTGGATTTAAAACTAATCAAACCGAACATTATCCCAGCAATTTTCTCCTTGATATATTTTTATCTCGGAAAGAGTGTAAATAGAAATTCATTTCCTATCTGACAATTGCTGCAGAATTGTGCGCTTAATTAAATTGAATTTTCTTATTCTGAGAGGAAGGATTATCGCAAAGAACGCAGATTTTTCTGCTTCCGAAATCACGACTTTTGCCTTGGTATTATCCAAAACTAGTGCCTCAATAAAAATTTGAAAGAGGGTGCATGATGATATTGGGACCTCGTAGGGACTTGAATCATTAAATAAGAACGAAGCTTTCAACGCAGGAATAATTTGTAATTTTAGTATTAATGGGTCTTGTGAATCTCTAAGAAAATATTTTTATAGCATAATTGCGTTGCGGCATTGTTTCTAAAACAAACAAAAACTCATCTAGTACCGAATGAAAGTAAAAACTACCAAAAGAATATTCAAAAATTTTCTTAGCTTTAGAAAACTGAATAAAAATGGTTTTTATTAATATATACAGTGGACAACAAAAGCATTCAAACAGCGAAAAAATTTGGAAATCTATTTAAATTACTGCATATAACATAACGAAGGAGTAACAAAATGCAATTCATTTATTTAGTTTTGTAACCCCATTCATAATAAGCCCCAAAAATAATACATATGAAAATAAATGCTTTGTAAAATTTACAACGTATGCAACACAAAAGTATTCAAATAACATTCAATTAAAAAAAAATATAACATTTATTGGTCAGATAGTGACTTGAAATGTGCAGTGGTTTATAAAAATTTAACACTTTGTGAAGTTAAAAGTCATCTTTGAAAGCTATTTCTCTGTTAACACGTTGAGTACAGCAATTAGCATAAAAGCTTTCGTGAGAGAATTACATGTTGAAATCCATTTGTTCTGAGATAACTTTTAAATGTCAGTCGCTGGGGACTGACGCTGCACTCAATGTGTTAAATACGACTTCTAGGAAAGGTACTGGAAACATCTCTTCAAGTCTGTGAAATTTTGGTTATCGTTTTTGAATAGAAAAAAATCCTTAAGTGGAATTAGTGAAGTTGTGCAAAGAAGTAAATCGCATAGAAAATACAAAACGAACGGGACGGCCAAAAAGTTAACACCGATAAATTAAAAGCTTATTGCGCGTGAAATACAAAATAATCCTGCAATGAGTGCACTTAAGGTTGCTGCAATATTTAGTAAAATTTCAATAAAAGTATCAGCTCCGACACTAAGAAGAACGTTACATCGGGCAGCGTAATAATTTGATTTCTGCAATCATGTAATATTCTTGAATGCAAGTATATTTAATGTTTTTGTTTTCGATGGCCGCATGCTTGTGGGGATAAAGCCAAAACAAGATTTTAAACCAAAGAACTTACAGAAAGCTGTCGAGCATAGAGGTGGGCAGGCCCATAGGCCTGGAAATGTAGTAATAAATAACGAAATTATGTATTATTGTATTAAGCTGTGTACATGCAGATTTTAAGGATTAATTTAGTGTGCAACGAAAATGGGGATTGCTGAAAACTACTATTTTCAGATAAAATTTTCGAAATAAAATTCATAAATACTCGACTTCAAAAAATAAATGGCTTTATTATACCTTTTTATGATATTAGAAATGAAATGAAAAGCATTGTTTTTTGTTTCATTCAGTATTATAAAAATTAAAAAGCAGTAATAATATTTAACACGACCGAAACAAATACCAAAAAGAATTGAGAAAAACACTTAATTTAGCATTTGAAATACTGCCTTACTTAAGCTGATTCTATTTTAGGAAAATATTCAATACTTAAACCCTGAGATGATCATAATGGGTGATAAGATGGCGTAATGAGTAATCACCATTAAATATTTTGCAAAATAATATTCTAGCGTTTTTTTTATTCCTATCCTTCCCTTCATTGTTATACATAATATAATAATCTTGTAGAGTAACTCACGAAAATATTGGGACTGGCCCTTTTTTGAGGTTTCTGTAAAAAAATACATCTTATTAAAATATACTAAAACAATTTCATCTGTATTTCATTTATTTACTTATTTAAATATACTTCAACTAAAAATTAATAATACATTTACTCAAAACAAGGAGATGAAATCATTAAACTTCTTCCAACTGCTGATTTTCTGTCACGAAAGTATTGGGACCATATACCTATAAAATATGGTTGTGATAATTAATTTGACCGCAACAATTTATTTATTTTTCCTTAGTATTTTATTGCAAGTCCTTTCTGGTTAATTGATTTTACTAAATTTGCGCATTGTGCTGGTGTTATTTTGTTCCATCCCTGAGCTAGGACATCTTTTAGATCAGAAAGATTTTTAGGTCTTCAAGATGCTACTTTTACACCTAAAATGTCCCAAAGATGCTCTATTGGGTTTAAGTCGAGGGACTGTGTCGGAGTTTCCAATCTTCCTGAGGTGTTGTATAGAGTAGCCATAATCTTGCATTGAGGGCGGTATGCTTAGGATCTCGGTCTTGCTGGAAGATGTATTTTCCTTTGATGCCCAACATATCAGCGCTTGCATTTAAATTTCTTTTCAATATGTCAATATATTACCGATGATCCATTTTGCCATCTATAAACTTAAGTTTACCAACTGCCCTACCATATATAATTAGTACATGGAAAACCTTGAAGAGTTTTTGAAAACGGGTCTTCAATAAATTTTGAATGGAGAATCGATGGGCGATGATACAATATATCCTTAATAAGGACAAATAGGACGTTTTCCAAAATGTCATTTTATTGCTTTTGAGTACACGAAAAGATGGACAACACTGATGCCAATAATTTTTATTATATACACTTTTTCGACATATTTCACCGTTTGAGGGCACAACGACAAGTTTTCATCTACACTAGACTGTATACCGCAAATTGAAAGCATGTTATATTTAACGTGTACCATGTCTTGTGATCTATTTTTTTCTTTTTTAATCTCTAGTATATGTGAAGACTACAGACCAGTTAATGTGTTGTTGATATGCAAAACATTTTTGGAAAAAGTGATCCACTTTCGATTGAAGACTTACCTGGAAAGCAAAAATATTATTGAGAATCAGTCGGGCTTTCGAGTTGGCAAACAAGAAGAAAATTTTGTACGTTTTCTTAGACTTACCAAAAGCAATGAAAACAGTCGACAGAGGTACACTCTTGAAGAAGATGAAAATGTATGGTGTCAGAGATGTAGAACTAAAATGGCTCCAGGGTTATTTATTCAATCGCAAAATGACAACAGCGTAAGGACATAGATCAAAGCCATTATTGGTGAATTTAGGGTTTAGGGCACATTGCTATTGTATAACAATAGTTTGCAACAAATACATAGTTCAAAAAAGGACCTTAATATTTTTGCGGATGATGCAGTTCTCTTTGTGGCAACGGACAATTAGCAAGAAGGAGGGGATCTTGATAGTATGAACAAATGGATGAAGGCAGACAAATTAATATTGAATACATCTAAAACGGTATGTATGTGCTTCAATGGAGAATATAATTTGAATATAATAGTGAATGGAAGCAAAATCGTAATAGTTGAACAAATAAAATATTTAGGAGTAATAATTGATAGCAAACTAAAATTGGACTAAAATTTAACTTATATTTGTAAAAAAAAGTGGAGAAGAAAATCTGCTTTATGAGAACAATAAGAAACAGACTTACACAGTAAGCTGCTATAAATATGTATAACGTGATCATAAAGAGCCAAGATAAACACGATCAATTTTGCAAAAAAAAGCAGAACAAAGCAGTGCGACTAATACTTCGATGCGACTAGCACACCAGCTTAGGTGATTAAATACTAAGCAGAGAACTACCATAAATGTATTAGTTTTCGTTTTTAAAATAAAAAATAACAGCTCCTAACAAAACAACTTAAATAGACATGGAGATAGGTTAAGATTGCCTAATTCAAGAATAGCAAATAGTATACAAAGACGTATAGAAAATTTAAGTTTGTAAAAGGAAGACATTAGATGATTAGATTAATTTGAAACGTTTATTATAATAGCTGAAGCTAAATAAATAATAATTATTTTTTGTCGAACATAAGACAAAAACGACAGCTCTAGAAAGGACTCTGTTTTGCGGCTTTCAATTTACTGCAAAATTTTGAGATTATAGTCGAGGGTGCTTTTACTGCCGTGTTATTAAAATATACTACTGAAGGCCAAATTTCGGGGCTTTACATTTTTTAACTCGTAAATTATTTGAGATATTTGAAAAAATTCAGTATTGCAGTCCATTAAAAGAGTGGATGCATACGACACATTTTTATTTAGTGTTTCATATCTGTCATACGCTTTTTCACCAACGTATTATGTTCCACAAATCAAGAATACATTATGGCAGTTTATGCAAGTAAATTATAGGAGTATTTGTTTTTTTGTAATACATAAAATTTATATTTGCTTACTTTTAAGATCTCTTGACAAACAGTAGTATCAACATCTAAGACTAAAAAAGTACTCCTACACTCTGTTTTAAAATATAGCCTCAACAGCAAAATCGTCAAAAATGTTGCAGGGATCTAAATTTCCGAGAAATGCTTGAACATGTTTGTTCTTGATTAGAATTTGACGCTGCAATTTTTATGTGCCTTTTTTGTTTCTAGGTGACTGTAAAAAATCATAATTTATTCGTTTCAAAATATAGCCTCGCTCATTCAGTTTGCCGCAAGAAGTATTAAGTGAATAGGTTCTATCTATCGCGGTTTTTAAGAATTTGCACAGTCCTATCACAGGTTCTTCACTTGCTCAGCCATGTAAAACCTTATTGATCGATTCTGTCAGCTGATCAGCTGTTATGCAGTTCAAACCAGCTATTATTTTAATGCGTATACGTTTCTGATACTTAGTAAGAGAATCAAGGAGGTTTAATACTATCCTGGCTTGTTAACACGGTGACGTAAGACGATATTAAAATGTTGCCTTCATTTGGAATTAATGCTTAAAATTCTAGTACCTCTAGTCTAAGTTCCTGCAGTCAAATTGCTTTTCTTAGGCCGGTCGCATATTGAAAAATCAAATGCAAATTCTTATTCTTTCATGATTCATTTCT
>QYTT01094207.1:8637-26044 GCA_006980735.1 Dasypogon diadema
TTGAGGAATGAAAACGCAGGAAAGAAAAGGCGACACGTCATATATTTCTGCTGTGTTCAGGCACTCTGAGCTCCCAGACATTGAGTTCAACAGAGAAATTAACTAACCCTTAAAGTGGCTTTCTTCCAAGTCATTTTATGGAATGGCGGGCCACTAAAGTCTCTCACTTGTTTTGTGATTCAAAAACTGTGTTGTACACGTTGCAGAGATAATGTAGAAGTTTGTCCATTTTTTCGATGCGCATTCGTTTCCTTGTTATAGTTTACAACAATTTTAATTTATATTATCGTAAATTATATGTTAATTCATCCAAAAATCTATTGTGTTACCAATTTGGTTTACAAGCACTCCGCGGCCAGCCCCGTCACAGCTAAAGATTAAACCTTCAATCTATACCAGCCACAGGCAACATTAAATATATTCCCACATTCTTAAACCCATTACCAAACTCAAAAGACGAGGCGAAATTTAACCCAAGATAGACACCAATCCAGAGCATTGCAAAATAGTATCTATTTACGAACTGTTAGTAGTCAGGAAATAAAATACTGAAGTTGTTAAATTGTGCAGAACTTTCGAAGTTAGTAAGAAGCCGTTTGGCTGGCTTCCACTATTAATTAAAACTTATGCAGAAGAATGTTCAAAACACCACAGCACCTTACATGAAAGGAAAAGGCACTGATGAGCAAAATGTGCTGCTGGAAATAGTGACAAATTCAGGTCCGATAAAACCTTGGGTTGTACAATCGCCAGTCTCTATAAATTAATAGTTTTAAAAATATTTAGTTCAGTAGATAAAATTAGTATTTTGCTTATGCGATAATGTGACAAATGTTGTCAACAAATAAACTGATGAATATTTTAAAAATTGCAATTAGTCTGTATATTTTTTTTTATAGAACATGTAACACACAAACCTTGTCGATGACGAAGAATGGCTTGACGAAGGTAGAGCTAGCGGTGATGAAGTAGGGGTACGCAGCGGTCTACGCGGGTTTACCTTTGCAATATTTCTTAATGGTCGTCTCGTCGGCGTAGTGGAACTTGGAGAGCTAATCAATTGCCATTCCCGGAAAAGAATTTGTCAGTCTCGAAAATTAACACTTAGACTAAAATTTTACACTACTAAAAGCAATAAGTTATCTATACATTCAACTAGACTAAAATGGAATGAAGATTAATTAGATGAAGTATGAAAATAAAAACTGAACCGGCAAGCAAGGTTCTCAAAAACGGTCAGTTCATTCTATTTGACATAGCATCAATGCAGGCAGTAACAATGTCAAACAAAACAAACAAGTAGTATCATTCGGTTATTGCATACCTATCTCCATTACAAATAATTATATCTGAAAATACCCAGTATGATATTTGCTTAAGTTACAATCACCAAATGATAGTTCCAGAAAAGCTTTCTTTTTTAACTTGGCATTTAAACCTTTTTAAAGTTAATCAAGCGATTTCAGCCGTTTGCCCATTCGTTTTTGTTAAAAGTCGTTTAAATGCCACTCACATCAACAAACAATAGTGAACTTACCTCGTTGGTGGGGCAGGAAGAGCTAGTAGTTGTCTCTGGCTTCCTGAACCTGTTGTGTGTCCACCTTCAATTCTTCCAACTCGAGCTGCACGTGCTGCACTCGCCTGGGCCTTTGTAATGAACTCGCGGTCGAAATCCTCAGCTTCTTCTTCGTCCAAATTTATGAAGTCCTGGCGTTCTTCTTCGGTGCCTCTGCGCACGTTTTGCTCCCTTTCAATGATGTGAGCGCGCTCTCCAATGTGATGACCTATCGCCATTTTCTTTACACCCGTACGAGAATCCTGGACAGTTTTACGAGTTTCACGTACGCCACCCGGACCCGTTTTTGTGCTACTTGTTGCCTGATAGACTTGTGGACGACCATCAGGACCTTGCGTCATAGATATAAAACTACTGGAGCAAAACGAGTTACCACCAGGATTACCAATGTCTACAAGGAACAAAATTCCATTTATGAAAGACAAATTTATATTGATTTTGGATAAGTGGTTAGCACCACATAATCAGTTTGTTCCTGTCCCTTGCAATATCTGCACTTTTTATACTAAATGCCTAACAAATAGGCCTAAAAAGTGCATAAAGTACAAGCGACAGGAACAGGGTTCTCGTGATTTTCGTCAAGGGTACAGTATCCCGCTTCTATAGAAAACTTCTTAAAGTGCAAATACTCAACGTGTAACAAAAATTAGTGTAGAACAGCTTATTTTAGCCCTGACCTACAGTAAAAATGGAGCACTGCCCAACTACACTAATATCATAGTTTTACCTCGTTGAAACTCCAAGAAACAATTTTCCACTTACCTCCATTAATTAATCGATTAATATTTGGCATACTTTGGAATCCAAAAGGCATCAAGCTCGAACTTCTACTTCCGGCACCTGTTAGGGCCGAATGACTTCCAAAATTATCGAAGGGACTTAACATCGAAAACGCATCTCCCATGAACGAATTCATGAAATTATTCATTTGGCGCATTGAACGCATATGATGCCTAAAAACCAACGAAATATTTAGTTGCATCACACCAGACGACTTTGCAAAGGCTATCGATTTTTAAGAACTCTCCATAAACATTTAGAAATTACTGAAGCAATTTCACCATAAAATGTACTTACCCAAAGATTGGGTCATCATCCAAATCACCCATTAATGCACCAAATAAGGACATTTCCAATTTCAATTTTACACACTTTTCTTCAGAAGCAAACTAACTACTTCACTTCAAAACTCTTGGATCTTCGCAACGTATCTCGAATCGTCTACAAACGCAAAAATGGCAGCTTTTTTCACTATTTTACCACCAAAACGAAGTTAGTTGTATTTCAAAAATCAGGAGAACCAATTGCACATATTGACAGCGTTCGGCAGTTCTACAAAACATATTAATTTTAAAATGTTACCAAAAACTGTGTATCAAAAATAACATTCAAATAATTTCCTTTGAGAAAATTTGTTTAGAAAATAGCGTGGCAAACCTCACCGATCAGTGACTTTTATTGATTAATTCGTTCAGAAAGTGACTGATAAAGATATAATAAAAACAGTTGTTTTGTCTACATACGCCAATATCTTATAGTTTTATATTTTAATAAGCATGAAAGGACAGTAAACACTTTTTCTAGGCTAGGCTAGATTGCAGGAAAAGGATGGAGGCATTGTAAGTGTAAGGTTTAGGTTGAAGGCATTGTAAGTGTAAGGTTTAAGTTGTAGACATTGTAGTTGTAAGGTTTAGGTAGGAGGCATTGTAGTTGTAATGTTTAGAAGAAATGCCAACTTCATGAGGGACATAAAATATCCCCAAACAAAGAGAGAGGCATGGAGGTTTGCTGAATTCGCGAAATCACTTGTATTTGGTTAAATTCAGTTAATTTGTGTTAATAAGTTGTCTTAAATTGTGGTGTTTTCGTGGATAAAGGCTACAGATTGAAGGAAATCTCATTGTGGTTTAATCTAGAGTGTTACTTGTTAGATGAGTTGTGGTGAAGGGCCAACAAGTAACAAGGTTTATTTGAGTGCTTACCATCTTTGCAACGCATTGTATTTGCAGGGAAAATATATGGACTAGCTATTCGGTGTGTTTTACCAAACAGAGTCGGTTAGAAACTCAATTTTTGTTTTAAATGGTAAGTGGTCTATCCGCGGGTATTGTGGCATTGGCGAGCATGTTGTTTGCAGTCGTAGAGTGTGTTCTGGACTTAAACCCATTTTGATCACTTGCAGACTATTTTAGTTTCCACATATGGGCGCTTGCTTAACTTTGGAACGAGATGAAATTGAGGCCCGGAGGAGGAGCAATGAAATCGATAAAGAATTGGAGATTTTGGCCAAAGAAAGGCCAAGAATTTTGAAAATACTTCTTCTGGGTGCTGGAGAAAGTGGTAAGACTTGTTTTGGAGTGTGGTGTTATTTGCCCCAACGTGCGTGCCAATATTTTCCCCTAGTAAAGATGCAAACCTTGAAGGTAGTTTTATACATTCCACGTGGTAAAAATCAGACGTGCATGAAGTATAAAAAATATGATTGTTTTTTTTTTTATCCCAACATTGAGAAGTGGGGACAGGAACGAATGCATTACAAGAGATTTGTTTTTCATTGCTACAGAAAAGACAATAATCTCTCATATAACATTCGCTTCGGAAAATCTCCGTATGTCAGGTACCCTCTAGTTGGATGTGATTAGGTCATATCTTCCTAAGAATCCTGATTTTAATAACACTTCTTCCTAAGAAAATCCTGAAAATGCCGAATTTATTAGAACGCCTAATTTTTGAGCTGGTTTTTCACTGGCAGTTGAATTTGCTTATGTGAAATCAATCAAATTAAAAGTTTAATTTTCAGTAATTGATTTATTATTGATAGTTAAAAGAGAAAAGCTTTTATTTATAATTTGCATTATCCCGGCAAGTCATGGAATTCTTTTTTCCAAATATATACTTAAAAAATACTTTTATTAATTTCTTGCATCTGTTTTCGCTATATTCTTCTAACTTCTCACCCTGCATTTATACTTTAAAGTACTTATTTTATATTTCTAAAATAGGAAAAAGCACCCTTGTCAAGCAAATGAAAATAATTCATTCGGATGGCTTTACACAAAGTGAATTGTCTGCCTTTCGTCCTACAGTTTTGGATAATCTTTTGTCTTCCATGAAATATGTCCTCACAGGAATGGGTCTCCTTCGCATTAATCTTGAGCGCTGCTCGAATAAAATTTACGCAGAAATTGTACTTGCTAGCCCCAGTTGCTTCGACATGGAATTTCGTGTTATAGATAAAGTAAGAATTGCATTAAAAATTCTTTGGAAGGATCGTGGAGTTCGACTCGCGGTAGCCAGAGGCTATGACTATGAATTAAATGATTCTGCCTTATAGTAAGTTATTCATGATGACTTTCGTATAAATAGCAAATCATCTTTGCGCTAATTGTAGCCTCTTTGAAAATATGGACAGAATATGTGATGATAAGTATGTTCCTTCACCTACTGATGTTTTACGGGCTCGTGTGAGAACAAATGGAATCATCGAAACGAATTTTCGTGTAAATGATGCAATTGTCAGGTAATGTGCAACCGTTGTTTGTAGACTGATTAATTACGTAAATGCTTCTGCTTTAGTATGTATGATGTCGGAGGACAACGGTCACAAAGACGCAAATGGGTCTATTGTTTTGAAGATGTTCGCGCCGTTCTTTTTGTCGTAGCTTTAAGTGGATATGATATGACTCTTCTAGAAGATAATACAGTCAATCGCTTGCAGGAGAGTCTGAATCTTTTTGAACAAATTGTGAACAATCGTTGGTTTAAAGAGGCATCTTTCGTTCTATTTTTGAACAAATTGGATTTGTTCCGAGAAAAGATAATGTGCACAAAAAGACATTTACGTCTCTTCTTTCCAGATTATAAAGGTAAGACTATTGAATTTCTCTTTCGTATAACATATATAATGAATATAGATTATTCAGGTCCAGATAGGAATATTGATCAGGCGGCGTTATTCATACAAAATAAATTTTTACAACGGAATCATAATTCCCGGCGGGTAATTTGCCCGCATTTTACTACGGCAACAGATACTGCCAATGTTCAAACTGTCTTCCAGGTGGTTATGGAAACCGTTATAATGGAAAATCTTGGTAACGTCACGCTACTATAAATTTTCTGAACAAATTTTAATGTTAGTGATTTTTGTTCCAAATTTGAATCGTCTTTAAGTAAAGCAAACATAAAGTGTCCTTAAAATATTTCTACAAAATTAAGATCTCATTCTATTTTTTATGATATCAAAATGTGATTTATTTTTTACAAATATATTTACTGAGCATTTAAAAAAAAGGGCCTCCACCTTTGTATTGTAAACCGACAAAACACACCTTCCTTAAATCTATCCAAATTGTAAATTACTACTTTCGTATGTACAATTAATTCAATAATACTGCGCTTGAACTTGGATTTATTCAAACTCCATCCATACCACCAAGTAACCTATAGAACTATGCCAACAAAATATCCAATTCCAAGGATGGAGAATTTTTTAAGGGATCGCTACACATTCTGCCTCAGGACGGAACCTAATACAGGCAGTGACCACTTTTTCTAGACTCTGCTCGGCGATGCCCTGCTGGATATCATCCAGTCTCTGCTGCAAGCAATAATACTTGTCAGTCTATTGCTCTCGGACGGGGCATCACTGGACAGAAAGTCAAGAAATTCTGGTCAGTTCCTCTGTTAGATGCGATGAAGACTTCTGAAAGTTGAAAGTGAAAGGCAATAATAGTATAAAAAAAATCAATATATTTCCACAATGCTTCGAAAAAATAAAACACTCGCAGAATAAAATAGTAAATAAATTAATATTTCGCTTTTAATGGCACCGAATCCATTATTATGTTAAGAGCCATTTTCAGACTCTCTTCAGTTGAGCTTATTTGGGCGCAAGGATAAAATTTACTGTAAGTCTTCAGAAATCCACAGTATCGCTTATAATTATCTAATGCAAATTGTTTATTATACGCCATCAATGACTGCACATCCTTTACTTGAATCTCCTCAGGGACACCACCAGGCACAGGTAGATCATGATAAAGGGGGTAGTCATTTTCACAAGCTTCACACCTGCAAGTGAAGTGATACTGTGTCTCCAAATTTTGTTGCCTTGTTCGTTTTGGTTGAGTAGCATAGTGGTACCTAGGAACAGGATCTGGTCAAAATGGAGAAGCTGAAATATTCTTATAAAGAATTACCCGTAGTTATCAAAGAGCACCCCGTCTTCTGGAATAGGACGAAGAATAAATAAGTACACTCTTGTGCCTCTATAAATTCTGGCAACATTCGGAGCACATGAATGGTTTAAAAGGCTCGCAAAGGCATACGCTGCAGATGCAAAAGTATCCTCATCGGAGGATTCGTTGTTTTGCTCTATTAAATGGACGCTGTGCATATTGGACGGTGATGTTTGCAAATGATGAAAGAGTAACTCCGTAAAGAAATCCTGCAAGTTTTTACTTGGTAAAAGTTCACTTAGCGGAGTGTTCGCTAAAAGAAATCTTTTTAAAACTGCTGCAATAACTGCTCTCTGGAAAAGATCTCCCGGGGATCTTTTGCTCTGATTCGTCACTAATCCATGTATTGCTTTATAATATTCTTTCTTAGTGAAGTTGCAGTAGTCAAGGGTGAATGAGCATTGATTTTGATTTGCTGGCTCATTACAAAAAGTTGCGCATTCTTCTGGAGTATTGAACAGTGTTAATGCAACAAGTGACACACGCAGGGCAGTGAGATGAATCTTACTAAATAGAGTGAATAGTAAATCAATGATGGGACATTCAAATTGGTGGAAAGCTCTAAAGCCTTCCTCAAGGCATTCAGTGCTGCAGAACATAGCACAAGTACAATTTGGACAAGGTATTAAAGTGAGATAGTTCTCCCTTTTGCAGTTGGCGCATCGAAGATATTTGTTATGTGGAAGCAAAATAGAACAAAAGGCATCTTCTATCGACACTAAATCTCCCGGGTTAAGGTTTCTCTTTGTGACAATATGTCTTCCCAGTTCTTCTGTATATTTCATATCTAAACAATCAGCAATAAAAGGCACTTTATTATGTCTGTCGTAGCTAAGGTTAAATTCGTGCGCTTCTTCATCAGGCGGCTGTGTCTCCACTAGAGCAAGACAGTCTTTTTCACGTTTATCGAGTTTGTGAAGCAGTCGCTCCGGATAATTAGCTTCTCTGGCCCATTTAATATTCTCTAAGCACTCTCGGTACCTCTTCCACTCAAATAGAATCGCGGACCTATTTGCATATCCAATGCTTAGATTCTCAGATCCCGTTTCGGCAAAACAAATACTTTTATTGTATAAATGAAGAGCCTTAAAATAGTTTTTGTTTTTTAAGGAAAAGTACCCGTTACCCTCTTTCCGAAATTGCACTGATTTCTCATCATTTTTACTAATTCTTAAATCAATTTTTAATTCCAGTTTTGGTATTTGCTGAAATTTAACCAGCAACTCTTCAACATAATTTACTTTCCCATGGTTTTCCTGAATGTCATTAAATTCCTTTGAGCATTTTTCAATTATTTTAAGCTTCACTAGTGCTTTTACTAGATCTTCATTTACATCGTATATATCCATTTGAGAAACTTTAAATTTAAAGCAAAATCAAATCAAGCAATCGAGGAGGGAGCCCGGAAAAAAACTCGAACTTGTCAATGTCAAAATTCTAAGTCTCCAATTCTACACGTTTCTACAAATTATTTCTGGAGAATTGGAAATTCACAATATCCCTAAATGATTGTTGTCGTTGCTTTTTGAACAAAATGATAAAGACGTTAGTTTCTTTAAATGCTCCTGCATTATTGACAATTTGTAAATCATCGCTTTATATTAAGTCGACTACTAGTGGTTTAATTGTCACAATAAAATTAAAGACTTACAACCGCAACTAAAGAAATTCATGTTTTTAGACAAATGTTGCAACTAGACCTACTGTCGTAGATCTCGAACCGCTTGATTGTTGTATCACCTCTTCTTAAAAACACATCAACAATGGATGTTTATATTACAAGGAAACAAAAACAAAAGGGCATGTATTTAAAAGCCCAAATAATTCACTTAAAAGAATAACGTGAGAAGAACAATTAACAAAAAGCTGTGTGCAATTCTAAAGCAGTCTCCTGAAAACAAGACTGAAAAGTAATTTTTACTGATTTCTAGTATTATTCAATTTGCAAAGCCGATCACACATGGACTGAGTCTAGTGTTCGAATTCTAGTAGATTTGTTTCTAGTAAGCAACTAATGTTTCAGCTTCCTGTTAATAAAATGAAAACAAGAAATTATTGCAGCCGTTTTATTAAGACAACTTTGTCTTTAACAAACTATTTAGATCTTTCGTTCCTGAAGTCTTCCTCTTAACAATGAAATTTTCCCACGAATCCAAAGGACTGTGTGCAGTCTTCAGTTGAACAAATTCCGGCTTCATTTGCTCTTCACTACTTTCTATATTTAATAAAAGGTCATCGAAAACAATGTTCCCTTCGAGCTCTGTTTGCTGTTGTCTAGAAGGTACCCTTAATTGATCGGCAAAATTATCAATAGCGCTGTGGGCTCCTTGATTTTGCTGTCCCTCTTTCCCTTCGACTATCTCAGCACTTTTATTATAGATGTTCTCGCCTGCTGCTTCCACAAAATCCTGAAAATAATCCACCTCACAAGCTTTCACGAAAGACCCATCAACTAACTGGAATCCTAAACGTATTAGTATTGAAATTTTTACTGCATATTTATCAAGCCAATTTTTAATAATTTTGAAAATGTAGTCTTGTCCCGTCACATTCTGTTGATTCCACAAATCCAGCAGATTGTTCTTAGTGTAATCAACCAAAATAGACTTTTTCACCTCTGGGAATAGCTGCCCAACTCCATCCAAATGACGAAAAGTTATATCTAGTAAATGCTGAGGATGTTTAGATACAAATAGTTGCCACTTAAAAACCATAGTCATTAGATCCCACAGCTTCCCCATGGAAACTTCATCTAATCTCATAAGAGAACAGCATGCGATGTCGTTCAACATAAATTTGCAATGCTCATGGGTGATAAGCGTTTTATGGTGACTTCCTATAATGAGCCTCTCAATAAATTTGGGATCCAACAGGACTGAAGTTATGTCGCGCATAACTGAAAGTATTTCACAGTAGACGGGAAGTAGAAGAGTTCTTATTTGAAATTTGTACCTTGAGTTGACTTTTCCACAGAAACCTGCTGCGCTCGAAGTCTTTGATCTATAACGTAGAGCATTTCACATCCTAAATTTACAATAATGAAAACGTTGGCCTCGTACATTTTGATGCACTACCTCAGACAATATGTTTTGTTGTGGACAAAATCGATCCATGTTACTTAGAGATATGTATTGATTTTTCGTTAATTGTTTTCGGTAATAACTGTTGAGTGAACTCTCACATCTGCGACGGGATTTGAAAAGGAAAACAACTCAGCTTGAAGTAATTTTTCGAAAAGTATCCGTTTTTTAGTGTATCCTTGGAAATTTTTATTGTTTAATGTTTAATTTAATGTAGGTAGTTAGAATTGTATTGGAATTGCTATCGCGACCGTTGCTTCTTAGGGTAGGTCCGTACTTTACTGCGATATTTTTTTGAATTTGTAATTGTCGCAGTTAAAATAAAAACTGGGCCAAGCGGCACATAAAAAATGGAGCTAATGGTGAAGTTTAAGGATTCTAAAAACAATTACGGTGAAAATAACTAATTTGGGAAAATATTTTGGAAATTTCTGCACGCATTTTAATGTAAAAATGCAACTCATAAGCGAAAAACGAAAATCTATATAAAAAAATACCCAGTTGAACTTCTCAGCCTGTAAAACTGTTTAAACCCCAAATAAAAAATCATCCTAAAGAACATATAGAAAATATTTTATTCCTAACTATGTGGCAAATTTTAAATGTGTAAAAATTTAACAAAATAAATGCATTTTTTGATTATATCCTTTAATTCCTGCATAACAACTTTTAAAATTTATTCGCTGGTGAAATTGGGTGGTCTCTTCTCAACGAAAGCAGTCATACCCTCCAGACGATCTTTCTGCAATTTAAGAGTTATTTCATAAAAATACAAACAAGTAACAACTATCAAAGATGTTAATTACCGTCGAGAATGTTGCATGGAAAGTTCTTCTTTCAAACAACAAGCCTTGTTGCAAAGTCGTTTCGAAGGCTGCATTCACCGCTTCCTTACAGAGCTGTACGGTTAATGGAGAATGACTGGCAATCTTCTCTCCAAGTTTAATAGTTTCACTGATGAGTTTGTCAGCAGGTATAACTTTACTAACTAATCCCATTTTTTCGGCTTCTTCAGCGGTTATCATATTTCCAGTCAAGCAAATCTCCATTGCTTTGGATTTGCCAACAGCACGAGTTAGGCGTTGGGTGCCACCAGCACCAGGGATTGTTCCAATAGCAATCTCTGGTTGACCGAATTTTGCTTTGTCTCCAGCGTAAATAATGTCACACATCATTGCAAGTTCGCAACCACCACCTAACGCGTATCCATTAACAGCAGCGATAATTGGCTTTTGGCAATTTGCAACGCGAGTCCAGCCACTCAGGAAGTTCCCTTTTATACATCGTGGATAGGTATTGTGTTGCATTTCTTTGATATCGGCCCCAGCTGCAAAAGCTTTTTCACTGCCAGTGATGATTATCACAGATACTTTTTCATCTTTTTCATATTCGTTTAAGGTGTCGCTCAGTTCATTCATCAATCCATTGCAGAGTGCGTTCAACGCTTTTGGCCGGTTTAGTGTAATAACGGCGACATTCTTTTTTTCTCCGCATAGTTCAGTTTTAAGGAATTCAAGAGGTTTAGCCGCTGAAATAATTTAAGGTTTAGTAAAAAAAAAGTTTACTTATTTTATGAATATTATCCGTTGAAAGACAGCTTTTGCTAATCGGATAGAATTATTGGTTTCCAATTGGGTTTCGTAGAAATTAAGCATCCTGAGATCGTAAGTAGGTGGGTACATACAATTTAATAAAAAAAGCAAAACGTAAGTAAGTACAATATTTAGGTACGTGTAAATAGATGCGATCGCTCCGCTAATAAGAATCAAGCTTTCAAAAGTGAGAGAAAATCAGAAGGTAGATAGTTGGGTATCTAAAATGTCTAAAACCGACTTTAAATTGCAAAATAAAAGCTTAATCTTTTATGGAATAATTAACTGAAATTGAAAAAATACAAGGGCCAGTATATTGAATTTTAAGTTGTTCAAACGATACTCAACTCACATCAACTAATTGAATCGAAAATTTCTAAACTTTCAAAGCGCAAATTGCAATCGAGGCACATCCGAACAGCACCTGGGCGCTCGCGCTTATAGGCTCAGCGCGGGTGCCGCTCGATTTGTTACTTCGATCCCGCATGCAGGCCCCGTACCGCCAAGTACCGCCCAATCCAATGCTTATTTGAACGTAAACATGATTTTATTTTTCTATGATTTTACATGATTCATAAACTTATGTTTACTACCTGTTTTACACAACTAACAACTTCACCTAAGTAATTTTCAATGGAATTGGTACGAAATTTTCCTTTTTACTAGTTGGTCGACTATTACTCGTTAACTTGTAAAGCCTACTTAGCTGTGATAGTTTTCATTTTAATTTTATATACTACTACCGTGAATTTTTTCACATATCCAAAAATAACCGTTTAGCTGGCAGGGGGAGGGGCGGGTGACCACTTTACTCTAACAAAAATTAGCACTTTAAAGCTTAATATTTCGCAAACGGATCCCTGAATCGAAAAATGGTTTTCACACACCCGCAATATTTTTTAACGACCTATCCAATGACACCCCACACCATGGGATAGACGAGAAAAAAAAATCATTCCCACTTTACGTGTAGGGGAGGTACTAAAAAATTTTTTTTCAAGATTTACCACTTTTTTGGCGTGATTAATATGTATACCCATGACAAATTACAGCTTACTAGTACTAAAAGTCTCTGAGCTAAGCCGCGGACAGGCGGACGAACATGGCGAAACTATAAGTGTTCTTTGTTGACTACGGAACCCTAAAAAAGACACCGCAACTGCGTAGATAGAATTAGGAGAAAAGAAAAAAAATGCAATGAAGTTTAACATAATGCTTTTGTTTTTGCTTCCTATTTTAAATTACAATATTTGCAATTGATGTACAATTTAGTATTCTATCAGTGACTGGATAAAGTGAAGTCAATTTCTTTCTTCCACTGGGATTCTTGTATTTATTTTTATTTAATTGTAATCACTTAGGACCGCGAAGATCGAGCGAAAATTGTCTACAATTATTTCAAATAAAATGACACACTTATGTTTCTTTCCATTGTACGTAAAAGTTCGTCACAAAAATAGTCTGTGAAATCTTTCTGGATTAGAAATTGTGTTTTTATGCTGGCTGTGGAAGTAATGGAGAACCTTTTCAGGTTGTACTACTTGTGGATATCATCACATTTGAGTTTCTAATAATTTTATTTATAAGTTCTCCTAAAGTCAATTTTTTGGACTATTACACTTGAGTTGGTTGCCTTTTTTATTTCAATGTATTCTGTATGTCTTTATTTACTATTTTTTAATTGCAAACATCTAATTTTTATTATAATATATTTATATTTTTATTAACTTAATTGATTAAAGATTGAAAATTCCCATTTTTTCACTACATCGATAATATTGCCCTGATTTATCGAAAAAGTTCCATGGGAAGTACTACGAGTTGTTCACATACAGTTTTGTTCGCGACTGTAGGTGATAAGGTTAAGACAAGGAATTCAGAAAATCATCGCCACCTAAAAAAATAAATATTCTCTCTAATATCTTTGATAAACGGGGTAAGGGTTGAAATCCAATTAATAGAATAGAGTGGAATTAAAATAGATTGCATTATAAAAATGGACTGTTTACGTAGGAATATTTTGCGTAATCTAACACGTATCAACAGATTAGAACTTTTCTATACTATGCCGGTGGGATTTTACGGAATATCCATTGCATGGAAGCCAGATCTTCCCTCGCCATTTTATCCAAGTTATTATTTTACATCCCGGTAACTTGGCTGATTAAAGTCCAACTGTAGATGTATGCCCAGAGGAACACACCTCCTATAGAGTATTTTAGACAAACTAGGTCTGATACCTACCTGAACTGTATAATCTGGAAAAATTCTTCCCTGCTACATGAAGATGAGCAAGATTTTGAGCACGTCCAATTAGAATTTTAGCCACACTAGCCATTATCAGACTTAATGGATTTAGTAAAAAGTGTAAGGACAAGAAGACAATCACTCACTGACACTCGAGCAACTAGCAACTGGTGATACTAGAAATACAGAGGCGAATCGAACCGGCTTCAGAGTCAGGTCACTTTTTTCTTATCTCAGATCTCGGTCCCCACCAAGTGACAATTTGAGATAATATGCAGTGAAGTAAGTTAAGATTTATTAATATTTTCATATTCCCTGTTTTGATGTTAAACAATTTCTTCACAGTGATTTGCTATTCGATTTTATAAAAGAAAGTAAGCTAAAATTATATATATTTACGAAATATAATTTAAAGGAGTTTGACAAATGACAACATTTACCGGCTGAATTCCCAACCCTGCACGTTGTAACTTGTGTTTACGTTTTATAGGAGCTTAATTAATTACTATCTTTGTAACTTATCTTTCACTTATTCTGGAATGTTGCGAAATATCTTGAAGGTAATTAGTGTAGGAAGGTTATCCAAACTGCGAACAATGGCGACAGCGAAAAATCTGAAATACAACCAATTTGGTGAACCAGCAGAGGTTATCTACCTTTGCCAGGACGAAATTGATGATCCCAAAGATAGTGAAGTCCTAGTCAAGATTCTAGCAGCTCCAATTAATCCAGCTGACATTAATACTATTCAAGGTAAATAATGGAAATGATAAATTGTTCCCGAAATAATGCAATTTGAAATTTAGGAAAATATCCTGTAAAGCCCGAATTTCCCGCTGTAGGTGGGAACGAAGGTGTTGGAGAAGTTGTGGCTGTTGGACCCACTGTAAGCAAAGTAAAACCGGGCGATAGAATTGTTCCTTTCGCTACAGGTCTAGGTATGTAAACATTTTGTAAAAAGTTGTCTTATTTGGAGTAGTTAAAGTAATGTTAAACATCACTGAACTAAATACATCCAATATTTTTGTTTTTGCAGGTACATGGAGAAGTTTTGCAAAATACAACGAAAGAGATGTGTTGAAAGTGTCCAATAAAATTGGTATTCCTGAAGCAGCTACTATCACCGTAAATCCATGTACAGCGTACCGAATGCTAAAAGATTTTGTTGATTTAAAACCAGGCGATACTGTTATCCAGAATGGAGCCAACAGTGCTGTAGGACAAGCTGTGCATCAACTTTGTAAAGCTTGGGGTATAAATTCAGTTGGGATTGTACGAAATCGACCAGAAATTGATGATCTTCGAAATTATTTAAAATGTTTGGGAGCTACAGAAATTCTTACAGAGGAAGAAATTCGAACCACAAAAATATTCGAATCACAATTGAAAAAACCAGTTTTAGGCTTTAATTGCATTGGAGGCAAAAGTGCCACTGAAATCGCACGTCACCTTGCTGATAAGGGTGTAATGGTTACTTATGGTGGCATGTCAAGAGAACCTATAACAGTAGCAACTGCAGCATTAATCTTTAAGGATATATCCTTTAAAGGTTACTGGATGACTAGATGGACAAAAGAGAATTTTGATAGTCCCGAAAGGCAAAAAATGTTTGATGAAATATGTTCTATGATCGAATCCGGTAATTTTAAGGGACCCATACATGAAATGATTCCAGTTGAAAATTTCAAGGATGCAATGTCTAAAGCTGTAAACTTTAAAGGTTTCACAGGGAAAAAGTTTATTTTAGATTTTACTTCGGTTTTATAATTTCAAGAAAATATGTTTATTAAATGAGGACTAGGGGCACAAACCTTTTGCGCCACCACTCCTCAAGTGTGTTGTTATTTCGTTGGTACTATGTCGGGGTTTTATAATTAATATCTTAATTGCGAAATATATAAGGAAGTAATAGTAAAAATAGTATTTATAAATTATACCTGGAATTGTTGTTGTTTCTTATTGGGATGTCAATAAAAAGGTTCTAATTGTAAAACAGCGTAGAGTAACACCAGCTCTAATGGAAAAAGAGATGTTTTATGATCAAAAATTTATTTTTATAGAATAGGTATTATAGGGTTAAATAAATTTACGAAACAGATGGAGACAAAAATCAAGGCAATTACTAATAAGACGACGAAAATCTAATCAAATCAAATAATCTGATTTCCCAAATTAAAGAGCTCAGAGTAAAATGTGGTAGTATCAAGGACCTAACAAAATAAAAGCACGTTTTTGCGAGCGGAAACATTTTCATGTCTATTTAATAACAGTAGCCTTAATTGGAGTTTAGTATTGCACGTAGGTTGCGGATTGTATTAACATATTGAATTTTATTATCAGCTAAATAAGATGGAGAGCGGAGCATGGTTGTACGTATCTTTGAAAAGATCATGGCTTGATAAACCTGTAGATAATCAGTGTTACATTTTCAGATGGGTGCATACTGAAAAGCAATGGATCTCACATTGATTGGGCGTAATATTAACCCGCGAGTAATTGGGAATGGGAATGAGCGTTGTTTTATTTATTTATTGTGACTATCTGCGATTGGTGTTCCAACAAGCTTTCCAGTAAACGTGAGGATGAGCCGGGAGAATTAAATTTTGTTTGAAGTTTAGTAAACAATTTCCTGTGGCAAATCCAAATACAGTGATTTGCCTTTGAAAAAATCCAATAGCATCATTATGCGGCCCATACACGTTACGATCTGCAGTATAACTTGGTCAAGTTGGACATGTATTTGTATCGTGTGTAGGGCTGCTGCCCAACTGCTTTTAAAGTTCGTCCAACGGCTGGATGAAAATCAAATTGTTTTAATTTTTTGAGGGCGGGCCATAAGGTTGTACTGCAGATTGTATCGTGTATAGGTGAAGTTGTACAATGCATTGCATCAATTGCTTGAGCGTGTGCAGTAAAACCTCCAACAAGATGTCAAAGCAAGTTGTACTGCAGATCGTAACGTGTATGGGCCGTATTACAACGATTTCGTGATTGTCCAGCACATTTTATTTTTGTGGGATTCCCCGATTTGTACCATTTTTCGCTTTGTAATGTAATGTAATTAATTTTCAAAGGAATTTTTGAAGATGTAAATATTTGAGGTATGTAACAAAATTAAAAATAAACTAAAAAAAATTTTATTTCATTTAACAACAGGACTTTTTCTTGTGGGAGCAAATATCACCCCAGTTTAGTGGATCCGTACTGAAATTTTAGGCAGTGATGCAGGGTTAAGGGAATATTGCATTTCGTATATCTGAGTTCCTGTTACAGATTTATAACAAAAATATGGTGAGTAACAAAGAACTGATGGTTTTTTTTTGGATTTGATTTAAATCATTTGATTTAGGGCGTATTTACAATTCAAAGTGAAGGGCAACGTCAAAGTAAAATGTAGCTTGCTTTGACTAAGAAAAGTATTGTACATATTTCAAAATATGTACCGTACCATATTGAAATAATAACTGTACATAACTGTACATTCTTTGTTCAACCCTGCGTGACAGTTAGAAATCCCCGATGCGGCCACACTTGGAATATCCCATAAAATTCTTATTCGATTTATTTGGTTCCTACAATTGGAACTCGTTTTAGCTCTGGCAGTTTGCTAAGAACAAGTGCGAGTGAGGTGATAAAAGTGGTTTGTGACTTGTGTCTGCAAGCAATTGACAA
>QYTT01094207.1:35016-60587 GCA_006980735.1 Dasypogon diadema
TCTTACATATCATTGATACCCTAACAAAAAAAGGAACTAATTAAAATGCAAGTAATTATTTGTGGTATATTGTTTCTTTGCAGTTTGGTTTACATCCAGGCAAAAAACAGTATGCCGCAAAATTTACAAAATTAACGCCTTTGCGATGAAAAACACTGCAATTCCTACTTCCTACTTAATAAAATCCATTTTTATTTACAGCAAATTAGGAAAAAAAAGGATTCATCACTCATAATATTGGACAGTCATAGCCCGTTTTCTTAGATTAGGGTCTTTTCTTTACTTCTTCTTCAAGAAAATACCTTAGCGTTTAATTAACAATTATTAATCTTTTTCCGTTTCGCATTTTATTAAATCCGCAAGATAATAAATTTCAAGACGTATTCCTTTTGAAAACTCACGCCAGAATACCAATTACAATTTAAGCATTCAGGGTCGACTTATCTTATTTAAAGACCCACGCCAGATTGCATAATCTTTACTTACTACCAGTAGAACTATTTTTTTTTCCATGGAAATGCCATATGAAATAGTAAAATAACTAAAGAAGGTTTGAAGATAAAGTGGGATCTTTATTATTTAACGACTAGATAGAGTTGAGACAAATTAAGATTTGATTTAAAAATTGTAATCATCCGTTGCTAACATTGCTCCATTAAAATGTTATTACCATTCTTTATAAAGCATTTAGTTAAATGCAAAAATGTTTTTGAAAGTAATTAAAACGAAGATGATAAATTGCTTTATTTTACAGCACCTACAGATTACCAAGCACCCACCTATTAAGTGAAAGAACTTGAATGAAAATCACCGATCATATTTGTTTGATAAAGGAGATTTTTTAACGATGCTACAGCTTCAGCAAAGGTTCGGACGGCATTCTGATGCCATTTGTACTTAACTGTGTTTTTAATAAATACCTGAGTGATATTTCTAAGCATCTGTGTATAACCATTCTTGAGAAATTACAAAGAAAATAAAGATAGAAAGGAAATCAGTATTTAATAAAATGAAGAAATTTAGTGCTAATTTGCAAAGTTCTACGTTTTAGTTTTAAGTTTTACTTTGTGATTTCGTTAAAGAACAGTTTTGTAGTCTTACTTTGAATTGATGGATTTGTATTTGTAAATTGCCTGCGAAATATTGATAGCCTGTATAGTGGAAAAATTGCTTTTCTTGTGAATATTTTTAGTGCATGATTGTAATAAGTAAAAAAGGCGAATGTACTTTATCCTCCAAAGTTATAAAAAAATTTTCTCTTATTTTTAAGTCGTGTTATTATTTTGTTGAAATCGTTCCTATTTACATGTAAGTAAAACAAAAAAGGAAAAACGTGCTCCGCAGCAACAGCACCACCAAATTGTAGTAGAAAATAATTTTGCAAGAATATTGCCACTTTTCGTTGAATATATTTTTCTGATGCCAATTTCGTGGTAGAAATATTGTCAAAAATATATATTTCGATAAATCGAAATGTCTAGTAAATATCCATGTTAAAGTAGAAACAAGTAAAAATCCAAAATGTAGAGAATTGCAGAAAGGTTTGTTTGAGATGAACAAAAAACAAAAACACACATGTAACAAGTATACTTTTTACAAGAATACTGCATAGAGTACAAAAAACCACCTTGTTCTTCTATCATACATAACTATGAAACGAAACAACTGAAGACATTATTAAGCAAACGAATTTTACGTGTGGCTTCTTTTGTATACATAAAAATAAAAACAGATGTTATTTTTTCACACACGACAACACTGTATCACTCTCATCGCTTATGAAACTAATTTGGAATCTCTCGTCTTCGGACAAAAATGCTTTACACACGACAGACTAAAACAATACAATATTAATATGTGATTATAATATTATAGTATTGAAATGGTGTTAATGTATATTAAGGATAACTACCAAAGATATGATGTAAGAAGTTGGGAAGATTCATCGTTAAATATTAAAAGCAAGCAAATAAGTAATTTTCCACATTAACTGTAAAATATACATAGAATGCTGTTAGAGAAGTGTATGAATGCTATTCATAAATAATTGTTTGTTTGTTTTTTGTTTTAGAACTGCACAAACAGCGATGTAGTAAGCAAATAGTATCCAAATAGCCTTTTAAACTCTGGATGTAAATGTGGCAAATAGTTGAATAACTTTGAAAGTAATCGCTTCTAAATAAAAATTAACGCTGGTAACGTTAAACTATAGTTAAAACATTATTTGTAAATAGCGTTCATCAGTTTTTTAAGAATATTAAAAAAATTTATGGAATCAATGTTAACAGAACCGGGACAACAGAATAAATATTCAAAATGTTAATCAATGAAAGATTATGATCTTCCTTTTTAAGTTAATTTAATGCTTTTATTCATATGTTTTATGTAAATATTCTGCTCGTTTTTATATTTAGGTCTCATCAAAACAGCCTAAAAGAATTTGAGTAGAAGAAAACAGATACAACTGCCATTTTAAACATTTCGAAGAATGGCCTTACAATTGTTCATCGCCATATCCGGTTTTTAGCCAGACTTTATATACATTTAAATCGTATGGGTGCATACTTCTGTTTTTTGAAAGTTGTTTACAGGAACTCAATGTACGGTCCTTTCCATAAAGTCGATTTTTCGCGAACTATGTGAGTATTGTTGAAATTTTTCATTTTTATTGGCAACAATTATGATTTATTTTGTAAAAATTGTGGCATTTATTATTTAAGTTTCCCACATAAAATGTACACAAAATAATATAACTTTGCTTTTACTTTTTTCACGCAGAAAATTTGCATTAGTGCTTCAAAATCACTGATACTGAATATTAAAAGATTTACATTATGTCATTAATTGTTATAAAAATTTCTCAATTAATTTAGTAGTGAGTATTTTCTAGTCTTCAGAAAAAATATAAAGAAGGAAATGTGTTATGCAAAACGGAAAAAAATTATTTTTAAACAAATTTCGAGTGCTGCTATCGGAAATGGAAAGCTGAAAATCTTGTAAAATATGCGAAGTATTATTTCGAATAATTTAATTTGTGTAGAGCTATGTCGTTTGAAATGTATTGCTTTTCCCCCCAAATAAAAATGCTTTAGCGTTTTAATGCTGATCGCTGAACCATGACATTACATTTCATATTGTTTTTTGTATTATTCGAAATGTTCAATCTCTGATCTAATACAAAAATGTAAGTATCATATAGAAGAGCAGAGCAAGTAAATTTATGGCAGTAATAATTATATTTACGCTTAAAAAAATCGTCTCGGTTGCAAAAAAAAAAACCAAACAACCGCAGAAATGCTAGTCTTGTAAATATTAAAACTAATTTTTTTTAACACTATAAGCTTGGCATGTTTATTTAGCTGATATTTATAATTTGTTTCGAATATAATCAGTAATGGATAATGTTACGTTTTATTAGCAGCAATTTAGTAATCGTTACGTTTAATGCAAAGGTGATTAACACGCCAAATGAAGTTCAAATACTAGTAGGACGAATAATAAGAGAAAAATATATATAATTTGTCTATTTTATGAAACATGTTTATTAAGTGACCAAAATGCATACCTAATATAAAAGAGTCAGATGCCACAACAGATTCATAGCAAATATTTTATATTAATCATAATTAACTACACGAGATGGTGTAAAATTCAGGAATTCGAATTATCCTTGTTACTGAGGCATTGGGAATCATATAGATAAGTGTATATTAAAATTGTATTGTAAAGTTAATAAAATTAATTATAAAATAAAACATTGAGTTTAAATTGTATGTAAATTAAAGTGTTTTAGTTAGTAAAAATTAATAACAGCTGGAAGACCCTCTAATCAATTTAGAAAAGGAGGAAAGAGAAATTGCCGAAAATAAACAAACCCTAACCGAATACAACAAAGATTTTTGGAGATCAAAGTGAAGAACCTGGGGAAAGCACTCTAAGGAAGTATCTACTGATAATACCAAGACTTAAAAGGTACTTTTTTTTCTCTCTCTTCCCGGACTGCAGGGTAATTGAAGTTTAATGACACGAAAAATCACAAACACCTGCTCCACCGAATCAAAGCTGGTATTTACAGAAAACCCCAAGATACCAGACGTTTCTGATTTGTAGGAAAGTCTTTGAACAATGCAAAATATCACCAAAAACACCCGGATGGACAACGGAATTTATCAGATCACAACACTATCCATTCACTGCAAACCACACTTAGCCGTGATGAGGGGTTGACGAATGCGCGAAGGAACATTGACTCCCTAGAACATCTACTCATTGACCTCGTCCTAATGAGGGGCGAGAACGGGACAAGGTAGCCACAATTGAGGAGAGAAGTGCAGTGGTATGCTTATGCAGTCAGTACTGCAGTAAAGGAATCATTTATAAAATAGTCGAGAACTGAACAAAATGAGAACTTATATCATAAGCTATATGTATTTTGTATTGACGCAAGGAAGCCAGCTTTTGGGTGTCAAAAATTGCGAATGTAAGTAAAGGATTATTTTATTTCGTATTTTAATAATACAAAAGTAGGGAGATCACTAGCAGGGTAAGAAAAGGTCCTTTAAAACAGATGCGTACGTTTTAATTTAAACTCGAGTAAATAACTGAGATCCTTACCTCTTTTAATTCAGTGCAAAAAGCTGACACCAAAACAAAATCAAATTGCCCAGAAATATCAGAACGTGTCTTATGACGGTATGGTAAGATGTTATATAAGAAGAGACAAGGCGATTGTAAAATGTAAATTAATTTATCAACTCAGGACGAAGGTAAGGTATATTTACACGGTAAAGCAGGAGCCGCGCGTATGTAGTACCCTAAAAGATAACGATTACGTAAAGGAACGCAATATCATATAAGATGGTGAGCACTTTCTGGTTCTGCACGGATTATTCATTTTTAGTAGCGCTGTGTAGGAGGGCGGAAGTCCAACTTTTTAAAAAATGTAATAATTTTTAGGTTTTAAGTGAAAAGGATACTGTGAGTGATCTCACTGAATTTAAGATTTAGCAGCGTAGTTTTTCGTAGATTTTAGCAACTTGTAGTCAGCCAAAATAGTATAGGGTCACTTTGATTAGGGTTTTGAGGATGGCTCTCTTCTTCATTGCCCAGAGGATGGTTCCGTCCCCCAATGAGATTTCTTGTGGTCATTCGACGAAGGAAGGAAGAAAATTTTCTTTTTTTTGAAGAACATATTTTTTCACTGAAGAACATATTTTTTGATCCCGTTAAATAAAACGCTTATCCAATTATTCACAAAGAATGCACCACTTTTTTATTTCATTTTTTTTGCATGACTCACTGAACGCTATCACTTAGCACGTGGATACTATTGAACTCCTGGCTCATTTAATTACACTGAACATTTTTTTTGTCGGCAACTTTAATCAAAAATATTACCAGGCGCTATTTTAAATTTTTTTTAAATAAAAGTTCATTGTATAATCATTGCTTTTTCCTTCATTTTAATTCCTTCGCTTATGGTCCTGACCATCTTCTTTTCGCAGAGACCAACAAAAGTCGCTCATCACGGCCGGATTCCACTTCTATCTTGATTTAACCTTTTGTGTTGCTCATCGCTATAACTAAACCAAGATTGTCAAGGAAGAAGTCTAGGTGGGAAGAAATATATTTATATATTATATTCGTATTTTAATTTTATCGACACTTATTTTCGGGGATCATTTTATTTCGTTTTGGCCACTTTTTAAATTTTTAGTGGTTTTCTTGATCCCAAGCAGCGATATTTCAGTAAATCCGCTCTGCGACCCTAATAATAAATCTATCACTTTAAAATCAGTCCGCAATTAGTCGCCCGTATTGAAAATTTCGCAAACAAATGGCACTGCGGCTATTTTTTAAGGGTGTGCTGGTGGGTGGGTTAATAAACTTGTAATATAATTATTGGTTCATAATTTTATTTCTACCTTTAAGATTATTAGGGAGCATGAATATCGAATGAATACGTCACAGACTGTAGAGGCAACTGCACAGAATTTACTACTTTGACAATGAGACTCCTTTACTTCTATTTTTTTCCACTGCGTGTTCTTGGCATTCAAGAAATCGTTGGCTAGAGAGCCAGTCAAGAGTGACTGCTTAGAGGCATATGATTCGTATTTACTATCACTTTTTAACAGCATGCAGATAAATTACAACTATCACATTTAAGATAATTTAAAAACATGACTTCGTAGACAACATTTTCACTGGAATCTTTCAATGATCTTGTTGTGTGCAATGGTGGTAAAACGGACATACATACATTGATATATCCAGGCCGCGAATTAGATCATTTATCTCGTTTTGGTCAATTAGATGTGATACATTTTTTATGTTTAATCCATAACTGATATCCTTCGATGTTCCTTTATATGGATCATATCGTCTTCCTTACCTTCTTCGACTTGTTCTTTGTTTTAACTTGTTTTTAATGCAATGAAGATCAGGAATTCTCAAATTTTCTCTTCTGGTGAATTCATATACTTATTCTATTGTATTTTTGTAATTGCGCCTTGGAGTCCAGTAATTATGAACATAATTGAGAAATTTGAAAATCTCGTTAAAACTGTGAATGTAAAAAACTCAAACCGTGCTCACCCAGCCAGATTAATCGAAAATATTGCTGCTGCAGTTGATAGTGTTGCGCAAGAGTCGTGTGTGTCAATTCGAAGACGTTCACAGCAATTGGACGTATTATTAATCTATATATTAATTATACAAAGAAAGCTCCCGGTTCCGTATTTCAGCCACTTTTTTTATATGGAGTTTCATCGAGCTTTTCTTGAAATTTTATAATGGCAACACTGATCCGCATCAGTTCGGGGTTGTGTTCATTACTTTGGGGTTGCGTTTCTGGGTAGCTTTGGTGTTAAGTTCGGTGTTTGCCACTGGTAAGTATGCAATACATGGATTTATTGGAACTTTTTTCATTTCATTATTCTACATGGTAAAATATTTTGCAAGTGTCTTTTTATTGATTCCTTGCATGGGAGGATTAGGCCTACAGGGGACACCTCTGAAAAAAAACGCGCTTTCACATTTAAGGTGCAAATTGAGGGGACATATAAAAACGTTATGTCACTCATATACCTTCAATTTGTGCAATTGCACAGCGGTCTCCTAGTTAAATGAATTATAGCTAGCAGACCATGGACGACGCCGTGCGTTCGTTTGTTAGGTGTTGAAAATACAAGAGGGTGACAACAACTTTCATTATTAATCGCGTAGTTCGTGCTTTTAATTCAATTATTTTTCCAATAGTTTAACGTGAAACCAGACCATGCACCCGAAACTGGCTATTTCACGATTTTCTTAGAAATGACAGTACTGGGAATATTTCTGTAGCTGTTTTTGTGATATATTCTTAGGAATGTAAGAAAGAAATATAGTAATTAAAGTTGCCGGAACTTTGTAAGTATTATATGCGAGTTACAATTCTTTATAAATTGCTGGTTTCTGCACGCCTTGGATTGTTTGGGAGTCGACCGACGATAATATTGCAATAGAGAACAAATTCTAATTCCTTCTTAAGCCACAAATGTTGCAAAAATCAAAAGAAAATCTTTGCATAATAATCAGTAGTCTCCTCTGCTAACTTCGATCGATCACAGACGATGCAATTGTATACTCACTTTGAACAAATTGAATCGAACGCTGAGATGGTCAAAAACTAGAAAAAGAAGAAATATATCTGCTTCAGTGATGCTAAATATATTACAGTAAAAATAGAGCAATATTAACACTGTTCTTGTACTCTGTTTGGAATATACTATACTATTACTTTAATTACATTATAATGGCGACCTCAATCACAACTTCTAATGTTAAATTACAAAATTAGAAATCGTTTGTCTAACACTGTGCTGAAGAAGAAAAAAACATAGGAGTTAATAAATATTGGTTGCATTTGTTAAGAGTTTAAAGGAAGGGAAATTAATGATAAACCGAATAGAAATATTCACTTTGTACTTGACTCAAATATACAGAAGAAATTTTGGGGTATCGGTCACAAAAACACGAATCAAAATTATAAATAACACAAGAAATGTAGTTACATTTACTAAAATAAAGGTTACAAATTATTATAACTCAAAGAAAAAGCACATAAGAAATCCAAAAATTTTTCAATAACATCTCATTGGTGAAATTGTAACTGTCGATTCGATTGTAATCGACTCTAGTATAGACAGAAAATTGATATGATAGCAAAAGTTCATAGAAAATTCAATCATTCATAAACAATCGACAATAAAACGTGCTCTACATTGTCGTTATTATTCTCGTCTCCACTTTTCACGAGTTCCTATAACCTTGTACAGCCGAATCAACAATTTCAATTCAATAACAATTAAATTACAATTTTTAAATCTCGTTTCCTTATGAGATTTTCTTTTCTGTTTCTCATATTTTTTATTTTAATTTTATAAATAAATTTTATATGACATTTTATGCTTCTAGAAAAATAGAGGGTTCACTATATATATTTTTTCTCTTTGAGACCGGTTTGTACTCCATATTAACATAAGCTGAAGAATTCACGAATAAACAACCTAACGGCTTCACAAATGCTTTTATTTGCACAGCAGATCGTCCCATCCAGTAGCGTCCATCAAAACAGGATTGATTTATTACATCTGGTGCCCTGGATGGATTTTAAATTTAATTTTTTTGTCAAAAAAGAGAAATCCACATGTTTAAAAGTCGATTATCTCTCATTTGTTGCAGGACACATTTTTTTCTCAAAATCGTTCAAATTCTTATTAAATTAGGTGAGTTTCCACCTCCTTTTCAAGAAGCATGAGCCTATCTTAGATGTAGGTCTGACTGTCTGCTGGGGAAATGACTTCTTTTACGCCAACTAGAGGAGAATTGTTCAATATTTGTTTGCAAGGAGATTTATTTAGCTTTGTATTTAGGGTAATAGTTTTCTTTTGGTAATGGCTTCCACTACATAACAATTTCACGTCTTTATATCGTGTTTTTTTTCTTTATATGACGATAGTACTGACATAAAAGATCTTCGGTTATTCTGATTCATTTGTATTGTAGCGGCCGCTTTTGTTCCAATGCTGTTGTGAGCTGAACGAATTTTTGACGGTAGAATACCACCTGAATTGCGTAGTTAACTTTTAACAACTAAAAATTAGTAAACAATTTGTGGCAACCATCTTGAAATGTGGATCGTTTCTGAATTATTTTAATACAGGATTTCTCTAATTGCCTACAGAACTGAATCAAGAACAAAAAATATTACATAAAATGTCAAATAACACTGTAGTTTACCACTTTACAGTATTTCCATCTAACAGAGGGTCTTAAGAGAATAGTGAAACTTTAAAGACAAAACGGTGGAGTTCTTATCAGACAGATTTTATTTTACGTCACTTAAACTATTTTAAAATCCAATCATTGATTGATAGCCCCAAATGGGAGAGCATCTCTTGAGAATATTTATCTGGCATGCAAGTTTTAATTGCTGCGAGGATCTGTGCCTTACTAGCTGGCTGGAGCAGACTACTTTTAACAGCTGCCTGTTCCTGAGGGGTCAAATTATTGAAATGGATGTCCTTGTTCTTGGAATCTGTTAATTTTATTTGAACTTCATTCCTGATTTTCACCAGAGTAATTCGAATTGGCAGCTTTCTATTTTCAACTGTGCTGTTAACTTCAGCGGCCCGCATATTCAACTCATTTACTGTAAGAACTTTTACTCGCTGATCACTCATTTGATATGCCTCAGAAACAGAATTAACAATATTTCGAACTGCCGAGTTCCCGGAATGGATAGACCTTATCAACGGTGCTTGGTGACTGAACTTTACTTCCCCTTCCTGTCTACGTATTTGTTGTTCGGGTTCCATCGATGTAAGACTACTTCTATTCGTATGGATGTGAGTCATTCGTGCACCACCTGTGTTTATAGTTTCAGATTTTATCGTTTGTGGTAATCTCTGTGCAATGGATGGCGGTACATATCGGCCTTGAATGTTCCCTAAATTTGACTGTTGAACAGCAGGAGGCTTTACGTTTTGTGAGTTGGGCAGAAAACTGGTAATTGTGTAATGTGTGGGGAAGTTTGCTTGAGATGTAGAACCGTCTGATCCCACAAAAACGATATTACTTTGGTTCAATCTACTTTGTGCACTTTGAGCCGTATTCGATTGTGGTATGGTTTTCCTGGCAGTTGATTGGCTCAAGTTATTCATATTTTGCATGTTGTTATAAACGTCAGTTATTATGGGTAAACCACCAACGATGGGATTAGAGGAAATAATGGTATTGCCAATAGTGCTCATGTGGCTCACATCCGGAATTTGATTCGATGTTGGCATACCTGATGATGGTTTTGGAGCTATTGGTTTGAAGTTTGAAGTTTTTATTGTAGCTGCTACTGGATTTATATAAAACATTCCAGACGAAGTAGATGCAGCAGCTGTGGTGGGCACATTTTGATTGTTACATTTTACACTGCTTTGTGAAATTATTGGTGGATTGGTACTGGGACGATTTAAAGTGTTTTGCAGTACCGATTCTAAATACTTATTCAGTTTTATGTAGATAGGGGAATTTTCAGCAGAACGTGCAGCATTACCACCTATGCTTTTATCTTTTATTTTTACAGTAGGTAGTTTCGTCGACATTATCTCAGCTGCTTTGCTCTCATTGATTTTCGGGCTATTCTTCTCAATCGGCTTTTCTACATATTTTACATTCCCTACATCTCTCTTCCCTCTTAATCTTAAAAATTTTCTATCCTTCTTATTTAAGAACACATGCGAAACATCTGCTTCTTTGAGGCGCCTGCACAAAATTCTTAATTTTTTCAGTTTCACATTTTGTTTGTTTGTGTGTGTTTTGGTTAAAGCTGGTTTTGCTGTACTTTTTCTTGCGGATGTTTTATACGATGATCCTGCTGAGCCTGGTGAGGGAACTGGATTTTCTTCTATAGGCACTAACACTGGCATTAAACTTGAACCCGCTTGTGAGAGGAACATTATATCATCATCATTCGCTATAAATTAAAAAATTAGTACAACATTAGTTTGACTTTTCTACACATTTTAAATGTACATCACAATAAATTACCTTCCTCTTTGATTTCGGTGTTAAAATGCAGCTGTTAAGAGAGTGCAAAATAATAAATAATGATATAAAAGTAATTCGATAATCAAAAAGAATACTCTCTCTTACTTTTGCTTGCAAATCCTGATACAATTCTATGGACTTCTGGTTGTTTAAAACTGTGGTCCGATACATAGAATAACTTGTTATTTTTTCTGTACAATCACGGCATATTTTGGTGGAACAATTGTCTGTTGGCAAAATCTATGAGAAAACGAAAGCAAGTTGTTTATTATTAAAGTAATTGCGCCCTTGGAATAAATAAAAACTTTCCCTCATAACTCATTAAAATAAGTGCGAAAGCAGTTATTTATTATTATCGAACAGGAAAGCATTAATGAAACTTTAACTTATCCAATTTCTTTAAAAACTATGAGCCAAGTCTATCTACTAATCAAGCTATCTTGTTTTTACATTGGTACAAAAGGATGAGTAAATTGTTGTTGCAAAAAAAAAAACACGAATGCCATATTTGAAATCTCCCATTCACCAGATCTTGTTATATAAATAATTATAAGGTTTGTTGTGAATGGGCTGCGGTAGTGCAAAAATACCGCTTTTATAAAATTTAGAGCTGTGGTCGGAGAAGCTTTTATTTATTAAATCATTATCCAGACCTATGATGGTAATCTGTAATCGGAAGATTTCGAAAGTATGGTGGGTATGACAGAACTTCGTACTGTAATTGAGAATTTTTCTACGGTCCTGCGTTGTCGTGCAGGAGAATTGGTCCACCATTGTCTTCCTAGGGTGAAATAGTTAAACGTCCCACGCACCGTCCAATTTATCTCTAGTTATCATACAGGACCCACTTCCCATCACACCCTACAATGTGACATAAAAACGGTTCTATCCTATTGCAATTCATCAACGAAGTTCTTGTCTGCAGTCTTTGCAGTTTATTCGCCTCGCTTAACACTAGAACTACCAAACCTGTCATTTTGATGGATAGCATCTCCTACAGTTGCATCATTCAACCTATTATTTTTATCTCTGTTATAAGCAACTCGGTGCCTATCTTTTACCTTTCCAATTTGAGCAAGATGGCGACAATACACACTTGGAACTTTTCGCGATAATATGAAACTTTACATTAAGAACATTAGTGGCGTACGCTTTGTTCGTTCGTTACAGGTATCCTGCCTCACCATTTCATTAATTCCTCGACTTGCTTTCGAACTTAGATCCTTTCAAATCGGATAAAATAATAATTGCACGAATTTCTTTACTGGAAGGTATTGAAATACAAAAATTAAGTGAAGGATACAAATTAATTTTAGGCAACGTTTTAACACGTTTCATCCGGAATTCTTCTAGTAAAAGAACTTTCTCATTTTATTTGGGATTTTTTACGTAATTCTCTCGAAGATAACTCGTGTGAGACCTTCGGTGCGTTACGCCGTGCTGTACATGTTAATGTAATGATTGAGAAAATAAAATTTGATGATACAAACGACTTTCGTGGGTCTTAGATACTGCTACAATTGTATCTGTCTAGAGCTTGCAATTTTATTTTAAAGTGAAATTCTCTTGTAAAAAACTCTTGAAAATGTCCACATGAATAGAAAATTTCTTCCTAGGTGAAATAAAGCAAGTGTTTCAATCACAGCAAGACAACTTGATCATCGCCAGTGTACTACTTTCGTTGTGAATGCCTGTGCCACGGCAGTTGATCGGCGTGCATGTTTTGCATTAGAGTCGATGTTGGGGGTTGGCCTAGATATCAGCTCATTATTTTTTGCGTTTTAGGTTGGCAAAATAGATCCTTTTTCATCGCCGGTCACGATTCACGATACACCACAAGAAACTCTTCTTCTCTTGTCTTGTAAAATGGTCGATTTATCAACTTTGATTTCTTGAACTAATCGTTTAAGTATGTAGAAATTGTAGTTGATCACTGCCGAACAATCAATGGGACTAGCCGTTGTTTCTCGGAAACGTCGCAATCACCACTTTTGAATGCCACTTTAAATACAGCAGATTCACCATAAGAAAGCAATAGTATCAGTTGTCACTGCTTACAGTATACGCAGCCAGAGCCGTCTACACGTAAGCATCAGATTCCAATGAAGACTCATAATTTGTTATCTGACACAGTAACAATACTACATTTAGTGAATTTTCTCCACGCATTTCTCCAATTTGCGGTCTTCTACCTTTGGGGGTCTGAAATGAATATGCCATTGATATTGATATTTTGCAGATATATTTATTTTATTTATTTTTTTAGACCAATTTTTGGGATAGCGCGGTTACTAATTAAGAAAACTTGGTTTTCAGAGAAAAGTGGTTGACGTTTTTTTTTTTGTTTCAAAGTTTTATCAAAAGGGCATTAATGCAGCTACAACAATCAACTATTCTAGGAGCACAGAGGACACTAATTGGATTTTTAGTCGTTCATACGGATACCGAAATCACAGATGTACGGAAACGATTTTCAATAATGCAATAAAAATTACACGAAAAATGTAGCGTGTTTTGACCAGCGAGATCAAGCGATCTCATCTCCACGTCATTAGTGCAGATCCCACCTGCTATGGACACACTAATTGGAGATCCAATAGTTCGATCCATATATTGGATGTTTCCTTCAAAATCACAATCCGTGATAATTTAATTAATAAAGGGAAAACTTATTATAAATGACTATAAGAAATAAAGATTTGAAGTAAAGTACAGATTTTAATGTTTAACCTTTAAAAATCTGCCACAAAATATTCTAAGAAACGAAATCTGCATCGATTTTGGTAAAAAAAAAATTATTAAAGTAAAAACTTTTGGAAATTCTCGGTTCTATACAGAACAACATTAAAAGGGGGCCTAAACATGTAAAACCCGCCGCGCCGGTGACTGTTAGCGTGGGATCAAATCCTGCACTGGGATGTTTCACAGGAGTTTCATGCCACAAACTGTGGTTCACTTGCAACATTTGTCAGGTTAATTTTACAATTTCCTCTTTCTTGGACTCCAGTCCCAGACGCTGGTCGTGTAGTCTCCCGTTTCGGTGACCAGAATTGGTCGCTTTGGGCTTCTCTCTCGGGGATCTTTTAAATTCGAAAGTTTATGTCAGCAAGCCCATGACCATCCAAGCCTTGAAGGAGATTAGATGCTGTATCACTAAGGTCCAGCCACAATTGTGTCAAACTATGATTGAAAATTTCATCAAAAGCATGCAAATATGCCAAGAAAGCCGAAGAGGACATTTACCGGATGTGTTGTAATTCCGACATGTCTACTTTATAATCAAATGAAAGTTTCGCTATCAAATAAATATTTCTTCCACCCAAAGTGGGTGCTTTTTGTAGCCAAAGCTTCCAATTACCATGCAAAATTATCTAAGGCAACTCCATGGTATACAAAATATAAAGTAAGTTACAAATAAAAATGACATTTGACCGATGACGTCACTACGAAAAATAAATTAATATTAAGCATGTAATTCATTTATTCCTCTGAGCATACTCCTACATATTCCATTTATGTTTAATTTAAGCATTTTTCGTCAACATAACCAAAAATTCACTAAAATGCATTGAAAACTTTGACGCAGTGACGTCTGGAAACAAATATGGCGGAATGTGCATGTGAACTTACCATACCTTTAGTTCTCTATACTGTGAGGACACCGAAGCTGTCAACCTTTACACTCTAAAGCGGACCGAAATTTCCACGTGCCATCCAGATATAGGACTTTTGCGTTTATCTTAAGGCAGAAACATAATCAGGTCTTGAAGCTTCCTCAAAGCTTTATCGAGGCCTTGTCAAATTTTTCTACAAATGCTTTTCAATGTGGCATCACAAAACCAAGCCCCGAGGTGTCCTCGGAAGCGAGTTGCGAAGCAGGCTTTGTGCCTGATAAATGTCACTTTCTTTTTAAGTGTCAAATCTTTTGAGATTTCATTGTCAAAAATGCCTTTGACAAAAAGACAATTGAATTTGCTGGTAATATAATTTCTTTAAATCTAACCGTTTGTACGTTTTGCTCATGTTCCATAAAAACTCTTTTTCACGAAAAAGTTTAATAAAAATTATAGTGTCGTTTCTCGATAATTTAAATTCCGCCATTTTGAACATTCGAAAATGTCAAATTTCTGTCTATCTGTCTATCAATATGGCAACGAATCACGCTTACCAGTTCTGGCATACTAGAATAGGCACACAAAAAATGGAGAAAGGCCCAGACTTTTATTTGGAATTGTAAATTCACGGAACTATATAAACTAACGGAACTTTGGGAGCGGCTGACATGAGTTGAGATAACCACACGACTTCTCTTTCTCATCTTCTTTTTGACATATCCACCATAGACGAAGCGAGAGGCAATTATACTTCCAACCTTTTCACTTGCATAGCTTTTAATACAATTAACACCGATTGAGTGCCACTGGAGTTATTTTCAGGCGAAAGATACAGTTTTAAAAATGTGATCCTATATTTTAATGTAATACGATCCGCGATCCTTTTTATCAGTGCAACGAGAAAAAGCTTAAAAAGTCTATACATAGATACGTGAATGCAAGAACGAAGAAACTAGCTTTCTGCTCCTTTTCTTTTTCCCAAATTATTATTTTATAAAGAAAACTGGCAAATCAATGCAAACAAATCACGAGAATTACATTTGAAATCTGTTCATTCGTTATTTTCTAATTTCTGATCGCGAAACAAAATCCATGAACAAAGCTTAGTCGTATAAAAGCTTTATACATGCATTCGGAATTACACTTTTGGAAAAAAAAGCTTTCTGATAACAGAGGTCACTAGCACTTAATACAACTTAGCAGATGTCGGCACCTACAACAAATTCCTCCTCAAATGACAGCTGTAATCACATCTACTAAACTACTTTTCCAGAATTTGCCAAAAACCTATGCTTGCGCTACTCCATCAACTTGATTTTGCCCCTACCTTGAATCCAAACATGTTATGAATTGCGTCTGATAACTCGTCCACTTCTGTGCAGTTCATTAATGCGCTGCTCTTTTGCTTCAAGCACAAGCGACAACACGCGTAAATATTGAACATTTTTGCACTAAAATAATACGGCCACTGTCTTTATCACCGAGCAAATTAATTTACAGTCTGCGGAAGAAATATTCGAGAGTTTGCACCGACAAACCACCTCCGCGGAATATTTACCAGTTTCCCCTCCGTCTAACTTCTATCACGACTGTCAAATGTCTTGAACCACGGAAATTTCCTCATTTTCGATTTTCGATGTCCTGAAATTTTACGTAATTTCGAAAAAATAGTCTATAATCACTTTGCTGAAGAGAATTTCTCCGAATATGAGGAATTGTCCTCTGGGAACTTTCCTTTTACAATTAAATTGAAATTAACTGTTCTAAGCTTATTTCAAAGTTAAAATATGAAGTTATATCAATAAAAGTGAAAATTACCTTGAGAGTTAACGCAGGGAGGAACTTTTCAATTTCCCCGCATTTGGAAGGAGAAATTACTTGGAGATGATTGGTCCATGCGATGTGTGTGTTCGTGAGTGTGTGAGTTACATTGTTGCCACATAAAATAAGGCTGAAATTTTCAATTTGCTGCATGAAAGATCTTCAAAAGAAGATTTTTAATTCTTGTAAATACTCTAAAGGTGTATTTTTTTATTTTGATCCAGATTATTGTAAATTATGAATTGTCAATGGTTTTAACACTAGAACTACCGAGATGCTTAATACGCTGAATAATGCAACTGAAAGAGAAGCTATGGGTCAAAATGACCGGTTTGGTAGTTCTAGTGTTAAAGGCTGGAAAGATCATCAAACTGGCACAAGTTTGGAAAATCTACGGAGGCGGAACATCAACTCGAAATTTTCTGAGTTATATTCTGAAGTTTTCTGGTCTTCTTGTTATCAAATCGTGCTTAGACGAGGCGAGAGGTAACTACTTTTAGCTTTCTCGTTTGCATGTCGAGCAATGCAGCTGACACTGTTGCAGTGCCACTGGAAAAGAGACGACATGAGAAAAGTGATCGCATTTTACCCATTACGATGCGCAGTCCATTTGTTAATGTCGGTGACGTGACCTTGAAATTTCTATACGCCAGTAGCAAGTTGATTAAAATACAGCTCTGAAAATTATCTCTATAGGTACGTGATTAAGCCAGAAAAGACAGAGCAATTTATTTGGGTACCAGTGGCTGAAGTAGTTCTGTTGACGAGAATTGTACTTGCGAAGCCACTGAGATGTTACACAGTACAATTCCATACTAAAAGCAACATTTGTCAGGTTAAAAATTATACCAAACCGCCTCTAACTAGTCTAACTATAGATCAATAAGAATGATTTCGATTCTGACTGAAGTTCTGCGGGTTCTTATCAACGCCCAACTAATACCTCGAGACATCCCACCTGTTTTACTAACGGCAATATGATGGCTTCCAATCCGGACGTTAAATCGGAGATCTGATGACGTTTCCTACTGAGCGTCGGCATCACTGTCTCTATAGCTTTGGAGAGTCAGGGGTGATTGCGTTGTATATTTTGAAAGCAGCCTTTGATAGTCTGTCCTTTTAGCCAAACTCCCAGCACTTGGTCTTGACTCTTCCCCATGTTACCTCGACCGTGTCATATCAAACGCTTATAATATAAATCCTGGCGTACCACAAGGCTCGTATTGTCACCCACTCTATTTCTACTTTTTATGGAGGACCTCTTATCTCTAGCCTTCAATCCAATTCTGTTTTGCAGATGATAGTACCCTTGACTTCACACAATATTTATAACAATTTATGTTTTGATATTTTGACTAAAAAGTAATAAACTGCAACTGATCTTTTTTAAGTGCAGATTGCAATTTCTGATAACATATCTAGCAGCGCTCCAGAAAGAAATAACTTTTTGGCATTCGATCTTCGGTTGATCATTGTTCTACGAAGAAAATATTTTTTCCTTCCTTGATAATATCTGCTTTGAATTAAAAAAGTTATTTTATGAAGATCACGATCCTAGGAAAATATTTATTTCGCTCCCAAGAAGGTTTCTATCCCAAAAGGAGCGAAATATTTTGATCTTGACCATAAAGCACTCGATGGGATAAATCAAAAAGGATTAATAGCCAAGATTTCTCCAAGGGAGGGGAAAACCAATTGACGGGCTCCCAACGTTTGGATTACTGACTAAAGTACCTCCCTGCGGTCTCCAGGGACTCCAACACAGAACCGTTTACCGGGCTGAGCTTCTTATTTTAGCTACCTTCTGGAGCGCTCCTCGTGGTCTCTCGGTTCTTTGTGCAGAGGGTATCCTTCACGAACCTTGCCAGAATGCTGTCTGGTGTTAATCGGCCCAGCTTCGTCTCCCCGGTTGGCCTATCATCAGTGTGCTCAGTGTTGTACCTACTATCTCCCAAATATGGGCGCTCCGATCAGTCGGCCTTACCAACCGTGTGGAGGTGGTGCCCGCGCCCGTTCAGGAGCTGCGTGAGGTAGTAATTCGCCTCGCCGTTTCTTACCAATCCGCAGTTGGATCAGTGTAAGCAATCTGGTATTCCCTCGCCGTACCATAAGTCTTACCATCTACTCAAGGTGTGCAATCTCTCCTCCTTACTGGACAGCTTTCGCCCAACCTCAGCCCTTTTTCCATCGCAAGAAGTCCAACTGGATCCATCCAGCAGCTGGCTCTGTGACTGTGTGATATGCACGGACCCTTCTAAGAACACTCCGTTTCTGTATGGAGGCTAGGCGCTTTTTATGCACCTCCTGTTTCATCTGGTCGCCCCATATCACAGGTATAGATTTCGTCATGTCTATGACTCGATTTCAAGCCGTTAGTGTTGGCCATAAATCAGCTCAGAGACGCCACCTTTCTTGCTGCGCAATTGGCCGTACACCGGATACTTTCTCCGAAGGTGAGTTTGGAGGCAGTCGTCACCCTCCGGTTTGATCCTTCCCCCTTCCCCCTTGTCGTGAAGTCTAGCTTCGCAATGAAGTTCCTCACGTGATAAAAATCTTCAGTGAAAAATTTTTCGCTTTAATCCCGAAAGTTTACTTCTTCTTGTTTTGGGTTTCATTGGAATATTTGAGAGCTACAAAGTTTTGAATCGTTTCGCAGCTCTGGCAGTATAGCTATCTACAATATATTCAGAAGCACAGAACTATTGGATGACCCACCATCGAAGACTCCTGCACCCAACGATGATAACATGTATATTTCCGCTCATAAGTATTATTCACTTAAAGCTGAAAATCTAAAGAACGGCTTTCGGAACTGGAGTTTTTATTGAAAATCACTACCTCCAGAAGGTAAAGAGGAATGGGGACAATAGGTCATGGGGTAATATCAATATTTGTAGTGATTTGAGTGGTGAATTGTTTTAGTTCTAAAAAAGTCATTAATTTTCTTAAAAAATGTATTTTAACACTGTCTGATAAGTTTACATTAAAGACAGTTACATCTATAAACTTTACATGACAAAAGAAATACCGAAATATGATTAAAACTCTTGAATTTAACAAAATTTATTTAGGGTATCAGCGAATCCTATAAGCATCTGAAGAAGATATCTAAGGTTTCGTTTTAAATAGATGGAGACGTTATCTAATTATTATAAAAAGAAAGCCAAAATAACTAAAATGTTTAAATAAAAAAAAAGTGATTTTCTTACCATAGCAAGGACTACCTATGTTCTAAAAGTTAACCTAATTCCTCCTCTTTCCAAAAATGGGGAAAACTTCCAACTGAAAATTCTTTCTAACACAAGTAGAAGGTTTCGGAATACGAAAATGAGAAGATGAAGGTGTAGAAATCTTAAGAGGAATCCAAAGGGGTAAGCGGACCGGTCCTTATTGAACTAAATCATTATATGGATCTGGATGTAATCTGAAATGTGGCAAAACTGCCCATCCGCACTTAAATTCGGAACTTATCCCCAAAAATATTTTTCAGTTGCTCAACTGTTTTCTCATCTGGTGGTGAAGTCTTGAAAACATTTGTAAGATTACTCCATATTTCTGGGATCATTAGACTAATCCTGATGTCCTGTAATTCTTCAGGTGTTATTGTGTCGAAATCAATGATATTTTTGAATTGATCACAATACTTGAAATTGACGCTCTCTTTGGTTCTCAGGAGTGTGATTGTGATAACTCGCTTCTTGTCCTTAGGAATGGGTGGCTTTTGTTGCTGAATTTGGGCGGGTGCAGACGGTGGGTCAAGCTGAGCAGGTGTGTTTGTCTTACTGTGCGGTGGTTCTGAATGTTCTGCAGGTGTCGTAGAATCTACGGTGCTATTAAGTTTTTGGGCAGTACGTGGTTTTTTCACACCAGCCGGAGAACTTGAATGACGTCTCTTAGGTGGTGTGGCACCCATCTTTTTAAGTGCTTGGGTTTTAGCTTGTCTAGAGGACCTACCCCGTGTTAGTGGAACTCTAACTTCCTCTTCTGAAGATGATATCGCACTTTCCTCTTTTATATTCTTTGCTTGTTTGTTTTTTGCTGATTGAGATTTATCATGTTCCTCTTTAATACTTTTATGCTTCTTCATGTGAATCTCGTACTCCTTCTCTAACTTAAATTGAATTAAACATAAATCGCAATATAATTTCGTACTTGTTCCATTCGCAGTCGCTGTAGTAGAATTCTCTGCAGAACTTTGGTTTGTAACTGCATTGCTCTCTTTTTCAATAGAATTGTTGTTATTTGTTCCAACAGAAGATGTGCGGTTGGGCGCCTTCATACTAGCTCCTTTCTTCTTAGGTATAGGAGTTGATGTGCTGTTGGGTAGGGTTTCAGAACCATTTGCTTGATTTTCTTCGGTAGGTGTTTGTACAGAAGATGAAACCGCTTCGGTATTTGCATCCTTACTCTGAGATACTTCACAACCCGTTCCGGGTTCCTTTTTAACTACAACTTTTGATGCATCAAGGGATGATCCAATTCCTGATGTAGATGTACTGCATAGAGAATCACTTCGTGTATCATTCTTAGGCGTGCTATTTGAACTGCTTGGTGTGTCTTTATTTGTTGCATTTTTCGAGCCTCCTGATGTAGATGGTGTACTTCTTGTAGCTCTGTTCTCAGATGTAGATATTGGTGGCGGTGTGCTTGATGTATTTGGCTCCTTTTTAATCGTAACTGGTACTGCACTGGTGGAGTTTGCTGTTACTGTTTTTAGCTTCTTGTTCGCTAAATTCGATTTCAATGAGTTTCTGTTTCCTGGACTGTCATGAACCATGTCTAATATATCGTTGATTTGTGAATCTGTGACTGCATTTGCCAAGGGTCGCTTTTTCTTTGACTTATTGGCCGCACCTGGGGACTCTGTATCACTTATATCTATGATTTCTTCCTTTATTGATATAGTTCGACTTTCCATGATTTTCTTTTTAATAATTTCATAATCTTGAATAATGGACTGGCATTCAGCAACTGTTTTTTTGAAAGCTTTGAAGGCCATAACATTTTCGAAGCATTTGTTGCAAATACATCTGGTCATATCATTGCGGGTTATCTGCAAAATATAAGAATTTCAAATGCATTAAAAAGTGCGGATTTGATAAAGTTTTGCGACTCAAGAAAAAAAAAACGGGTTGCGTATATGGATGACATTATTTATTTAATATAATTTAACCTAATGCTTTCTACATGAGCTAAATCGATTGAAGGAGATTTCATATGAAAATGATTTACCCTATAGCTCTTTTTACTTTTTAGCTCTTCTGCTAAAGTAAAACACACAAACATAATACTGAGCCTACTGAAAAACAACTTGCCGTAAAATGCTTTAGTTCCACTGGGCGCCCACCATCCATTAAGTACTATATATACCTAAAATCGATTTTTCTAACAGAAAAACAAGGAAGAGAACGGATGAAAATATTGAGTCCTGCTGTATTCCGGCATTGTTTTCTTATGGACAAATGTAGCGGTTCTCAAATGTCGCGCGAACTGATCAAAAATTTTCGGACATCTCCCAGACAAAGGGACAAGGTTAGAGATTTATTTCTTCCACCGTTGATTCTCAGTTGCTGTAGAGGTTCTAACTTGGGGCTTCTTCTTTTTAGCCTTTACATTAACGATTTGCAACGTATACTAAAGCACGCAATTCACTTGTATGCTCACGAGTATATTTGCATTGTCCTTTTGAACACTGCGTTTCTCGCATTAACGACTAACGACGGCTTAGATAGTATTCTCGAATGGTCCAAAGTTTTTGAATCTAAATTCCAATAAATTTTCCTCATTGCTGGTTTACAGGGATTAGCTTGATTGGATGGGACTTCCTCTTCCTATGATGAATAGTGAAGTTATGCATTACATAGACTTTGATAAGAACCTGGGTATAGAACTTAATACAAGGCCTAGTGGTTGCAATCATGTTTCTAGGATAATAAGCAAAGTTTATGTTTGCTTGCGACAGCAAAGGTTATTAGCTAGGTTCTTGTCGTAAAATATGCGTTTGAAGCTGGTGAAGTCCTCCCACATTTTACAAGCGGTAGTCTGATATGCACTAAACCTGATTATGATTGCCACAAGATATTAACTGTTACTTTTAACGATACGATAAATTTTGTACACAACATACAAAGAACTTCTCACATTTTGCCCTATGTAAACTCCCTGCTTGGTTGCCAATTGGACGCATATACGCATAAAAGACTACAATTTTTATATAACCTGATCAATTCCAAGCAGCCTAGTTACCTTAATGACCGGAACGTTCTTTCTTCTTTTAACCAACATTTCAATATTCTATTACCTAACACCATAATACTATCTTTGTACCTTGCAGTATCGCACTCTCACACTTGGTTACTCTGCACCGCCCAGTCAGCGCAAATGCGCTGGAGATCGTCATTTTACCGACACCCACAATTCTCCATCATTCCGATTGGCCAGCAGAGGTAAATTTGTATACAATCGGTATACAAAAACACAGATGCATCCTACATTACATCGGGGAGATCATTTATATATAGACAGAAAAGTAGTGGACCAAATATGGTGCCCTGGGGCACTCCATGGTGTAGGAATTCGAGGTCCGATGAGTTATCTAATTTTACAAATTGACAACGCTTGTATTGATAGCTTTCAATCAGTTTGACTGCTGATGAAGAAACTGAGAATTGACTAGAAATTTTCCTTAGGAGCTTCAAGTGGAATCGAATGCCTTGCTAAAGTTAAGCAATATGATAACAGTTCGGAAACTATAGTCCATGGCTTCGTGGATGTGACTTGTTATTGGCTGCGTTCCATTGGGCCTTGCAGAGTACGCCAGGATAGTGCGAACTACACTAGCTAGAGGTGTAGTTTGCCAGAGTACTTACGCTTATTTTGTCTTCAAGGGTTTTGTCCTTCAAGAATTCCCAATAAGTGGCTTTTCATTGTTCTTGGTTATAATAAATGAGGTCATACCTGTGGTGATCGCGAGCTGACACAAGAAAAGCAACTTCCTCGAGACAATATCTTTTGTATTTATAACATTCGTACTGAACACTGAATGGGTCACTACCAGTGTTACCAAATTTTCTTAGAGCTCAAGCATTAAATTAGCAAAATTTGTGTGCTAATTTTAACTTGAGAGCACTAAAAAGTTACTTCGGAGTGCAATTGACAGAAAATAGGTAAAGTTGGATTGTAAGCCCATTTTCGGAAGCAGCTATACAGGCAGCTACCCTTGACACAAAGTTAAAAGAAAAACTTTCGAAACTCTGCTGATGGAATGCCCAAATTAGAGTTCCAGTTACAGAGCTTAGATTCCTTTTGAATGAAGATGAAATAAAAATAATCGGAAATTCGAAGAGTAGCTCTAAAAACTATGATTCCTTTTACCGCCTCTTATGTTTCCGAGATAACCTTCCTTGTCCAAGGAATACATTAAAGACAAGAATAGAAATCGATTACGGCTAGAAAATGGTTTGATTATGTGCGTTACGAAAATGGATCCTCGGTTCGAAAAATTAGTAAATAAGAGACAAACTTATACTTCTCATGAAAATCGTTTTGTCAATACTTACGTGTATTCATAATTAAAAGCATAAATGTTATGCCTATGTTGTTTATTTACACATCGAAACGCCGGCCCCCTTTCGAGAGGGTTCGCGACTCACACTTCGAAAAACCCTGTAAACCTTTTAGTCTAAAACAAGTTAATCTTTTATTTCTAAATTCACTGTGCATCGAAATATGGACTAGAAGTTCTTGTTAAAGATATTTTTTTATAAATGTTGTACAAAAAATGAAAGGCTGCTGATTTTTTCTTTGTTCCTAATCAGAAAAGAAATTGTTTTGTGTCTCAGATTTCTGAAATTATTTCTCGTTTTTAAAAATTGCAAAGTTTGATGGGACTTTTCAATTTCTTTTCATCATAACCTGTAAAAGATGACACAAAACTCTGAAAATTTTGATCAGGCTTACACCTCTTTTCCCTATAATTCCCAGCCAGAATGCTTCATAAATGTTCAGTATATTTTCTCAATACATTCCCATCAACTGATAAAGCGGCGTATGCCAGTGGTAGATTATTTCTTAGATGAAATAATGGTCTTTTGATAATCTAAGTTTTCTTCATCTTTGTCCCATCTCTGATTGGTTGTTTGGTGTTAGCGATAGCAAGAAGAAAGCATAGTGACTCTGAAGGTACCGAATTAATGGAGAGGAGACTATGCCAGTGGCAAGCATAACAATTTTAGTTCCTTCGAAGATAGGTAATTAGTTCCTTCGGAGATAGGTAAAAAGGGTCATGACTTCGATTCCTCCTCTGGGAGTGAAGATTTGGAGGATAAGCATTGCCCAATTTTAGGGGCAAGTCCATTTGAAGTCAGTAAAACCAAATTTGGCAGTTATTATTATCAAACAAAGAACTTGGATTTGAAAGAATACTATCTCCTACTTTTGTGAGGAGTCGTGCAAGGATGGATATTCGAATTTGACACTCTTCTCTGGCCCCAAAGAGCTCAATTTCTGGGTATGTCGTAGCATTAGCAGAAAAGCGAGACTATAGTCGCTCGTCATATGTAAATGTAAGTGGCACCACATGGAAGTGAAAAGGTAGTAAATTGATTAAGGTTCTTCTGGTTGGAGGAAATCATAAGGAAACGTGGACAACTCTGGACATGATAAATTTAATGAGATGGAAGACGTCTTAGTACGAGGCATATTGTTAAAAGGCAATGAGTTCTAAATAGAAAAAGCGATTAAAAATTGCGGGAAGCGTTATAACAGCTAATGGTGTTGTAAGTAAATAATTGAAATCAGTCCGCTTTCCTCAACATCCTAAAGATTAAAACACCAGTCGGAGACCACTTTGCCCCAACTCTCATTCTAATTTGCTCTCCATCCCAGGACCTCCAAGTTATATTAATTTTTTGAGAAATCTTCACTCGTCGGCACTAAAATTCACTAATGCATTGATGTCTTAATTGGGAGCTGGCATACACCACTTTTACAAATATTTCGCCTTTGGAATTGGCGCCATTTTCTACATGACTTTTCCACACTTTTCACATA
>QYTT01094207.1:60607-71349 GCA_006980735.1 Dasypogon diadema
TTTTCTTCATCTTTGTCCCATCTCTGATTGGTTGTTTGGTGTTAGCGATAGCAAGAAGAAAGCATAGTGACTCTGAAGGTACCGAATTAATGGAGAGGAGACTATGCCAGTGGCAAGCATAACAATTTTAGTTCCTTCGGAGATAGGTAAAAAGGGTCATGACTTCGATTCCTCCTCTGGGAGTGAAGATTTGGAGGATAAGCATTGCCCAGTTTTAAGGGCAGGTCCATCTGAAGTCAGTAAAACCAAATTTGGATATATAAACTCAGTGGGAAATATCATTGGGATTATAGACCCCAGGAGGAGTAAAAGGAGCAAAAACAGTCAAAACTGGAGCAATTGTAAAAGGCGTATCGTAAAAGGAGCAAAAGGATAAAGAATTCTAACACTAGTTGCAGACCGCGAATGACATTTAGTAAGAAAATACGCTGGGCCGCGGTTTTTAACATATGCTATTCGAATTTGACACTCTTCTCTGACCCCAAAGAGTTCAATTTTTTGAGTAAAATCCGAATTTTTTTAAACATTTTAAGCAGAATGTACCAGTTAGTTGACTGCAAAAAGCAGTCAACTGTTTAACATTTTCGCGAGGAGCGTCTTGTCCACCGAGGTGCTCCCTGTGAGCGAAATTTGCGCCAAAGGTTCACACGTTGCACGCAGACAAACCAATTGTATCATAAAACGTTTGAAAACCGATGAGCTCGAAATAGAAAAAGTGATCAAAACGTTATAACAGGTAATGGTGTTGTAAGTAAATAATTGAAATCAGTCCGCTTTCCTCAACATCCTAAAGATTAAAACACCAGTCGGAGACCACTTTGCTCCAACTCTCATTCTAATTTGCTCTCCATCCCAGGACCTCCAAGTTATATTAATTTTTTGAGAAATCTTCACTCGTCGGCACTAAAATTCACTAATGCATTGATGTCTTAATTGGGAGCTGGCATACACCACTTTTACAAATATTTCGCCTTTGGAATTGGCGCCATTTTCTACATGACTTTTCCACACTTTTCACATATTTTGTGTGACATTAACTTTAAAAGGCCCGTCCTCTCTTCACGTTTTAAATTTTGCGCTTCTTCTATGGGGATTTAAGGGTGCAAGGCGTAAATGCTCGTACAGTATTTAAACTAAAAATCAGTGTCACTGCTGCAAAATGAAGGTCATCAGACTTCATCAATAGAAAGAAAAACCTCGCTATATATAGCTTTTTTGAATTAGGGACAGGGTAATCATTAGTGCAAGGGCATTTTAATTCCTGTGGCAATCTATCGAACTGCAAAGTCAACTTTTCAGATGTCAGAAACTGAGATTTCTAATTTCACCCAGTCCAAGGTTTGCATTTTCCTAACAGACGAGAAACTTTCTCACTTGATGTAGGCATTTTCCAGCACTGAGTAAGGCAATAACCCACTTACGAATGTAAATTTACAAATAAAAACACTCCGAAGGGTTTGGACATAATTTGGTGTTTTCACTTCATGAAGGGCATTTCTTTGGATGCAATTTATGTTATGAATTGTTAATGTGAACAATAACAATAAATAATGCTATAAATCGCGACCATGTTTCACATCTGTGAAGAATTTACTCAAAAACCACAAATATACTCACTTTGACATCGAATAGAACTGATATAGCGTCCCGAATTTCTGTGATAGACGTGCAATCAATTCCCGGTCCCACCAAATCCTTCAAGCACAGGCGGCAACATTTCTCATAGCACATCATCTTGTGTGCAATTAGTAAAAAAAGTTTGTTTGCGGATGAAAATTGCGTATACGGCGGTCTATCGCTTGATTTCTCACCGATCAAAACAATTTTAAAAAACTGGACATCGAGCGTACACACAACTCGTCCCGCACTTTGACAGATTTATTTTCTGTCTAAAGACACGCCAATAATTTTCTTTCTACAGCGGTACCAGCGGAGAATAGATAAATGTATGGGATTGTGTCTGGAATAAGTCCGAAAAAAGAGCTTTTGAGAAGAAAATGAATGGGAATTGTTTTGGGTAGCTTGACATGGCTTCGAGGATGAATGCTGCACTGCTTGCATTTTTAATGGGAGGGGCATGCCAGCAGATTTTTTTCTTCTGTGGATTGGAGTTTGAATCCTGGTGACGTGGTGATTTATTATCTGGATACCAGTGTTTGAGTGAATTCTACTGACAAGAATTTTACTAGCGAAGCCACTGGGATGGCTGCGCAGCAAAAACTTCATAAAAAAATTCTGGCTTACCTGCAACATTTGTCAGGTTAAAATTTCCTAGTCAAAAATTTTCTGAATGTGTGCGTGTTTGACAGTCCTGTATACCGTGGGATCGAACCCCATGGTCAAAACCCCCGGGACTATAAAACACAAGCCGTGAAGCAGAAATTGCAACTCACACATGAACTGCTTTTTATAAACGTCTTAATATAGAGGAAGTAGACCGATGACTCATGTTCGGACTACTTTTCTCTTTATTCCTATCTTAAAAGCGTTCATAAAAAACTATTTCACACATGTACAAATCCTACTTCATGGCTTGTGTTTTATAGTCCCGGGGGTTTTGCCATGGTATGTAGAAAACAGAACTAAGGGATGGGATTAAAACGAAAAATGACATTTGGACGATGACGTTACTTCGGTAAAGTTGTATGGAGATTTTAAGTAATTGACACTAGGCCTACCAAGCCCTTATTTTGACGGGTAAACTCTCTTTCATTTGCATTATTCAGCTCAGTTTTAAGTAGCTCGGTAGTTATAGTGTTAAGGAAATACATAAATGCGTATTTAACATTAGACCTACAGAACTGCTTACAAAATTTTCCCCGTGCTTATAATTCGCGCGAAAAATTTTAATGAAAAGAGTTAGGAACTGTTATCCCCTCATTGTTTTCCAAGCTTGTCGACTAACCAGATACCTTACATCAAAGAATTCCTGCCTAGTATCTGTACTGGCTTTCCATCTCTTCCGGTCATGAATACTTGCACAATGGCAATCGGTCAAGCATGTATATAATGGAACATCACTTTCTTTCCGCTCTCAGTAAGCAATTTTTTACGCGGTCGCTATTTTGTTGTATACACATTTTGGGTATTGAAATGATAGATCTTTGGATTTTATATATAAGTCTGTCTCAGATTGTGAGTTTAGTTTAAAATCGATGTTATCTTTATGTGAAATCTTTGAAAGGATTCATAGGAAACTCTTCCCCCGGTTGATGAAGACACTAATTTTGGGTAAAAGGAAGGAAACTACCATCTTACGTTATTCTACAAGACACTGTATATACCACTCGAGTTTAGATTAGAATTCGCGAATGCAAGTTGGTGTGGCCCATGTGATCCAATCTGCGAGCTGTGGAATTTCCCAGCGAGTTCCTTCAAATAAAATATAATATTGATAAAAGCGGGAGAATGTATATTTGTATTATTAACTTGTAATAAATGTAACTATTAGAAAAATTTCTGATTGTTTTATTCTCTGTTTCATTGCTATCTATGCAACCAATTCTCACACAGACCTTCGAGACAAATTTTACAATTTCCTTAACGACCAAGTTTGCTGAAAGTTTGGCTAAAATTTGAAATGTACAGAAACAAGTGGAGAAGGGCGAACTCTCATAAATGAGAAATGCTAAAAACCATTTGAGTGATTACGAGACCCAACTAAAAGCTCTTTTGTTGAACTTTGCCAACGGGAAAACATAATCTTAAAAGAGGAAGCACGTCTGCCTGTTTGCCTCCCAAATGTTTGCTAAACTAATGCTCTTAGTTTCAATTCAGGAAATGTTGGTTCTATTGTGGCTTTATCATTAGGTTGAAGTTTTTAAATTTACGACTTGATTAGAGAAATGACATAGATCTAGAAGAACGGGCAAACACAACTTTATTTAGGTACTTCTATTATTTCATGAAATGAAATAATTTTGCATGAACTGAAAGAATTGTGAACATGCATGAAATCTAAAGAAGGATTAGTAAAATCAAATTTATTTTATTGGAGTACAGAATTGCACATTCGTCGGAGTAAATTAATATGTAAAATTTTGTTTGCTATTCATACAATTGTAGAGTTTTTATAGAAAAGAAGGAAACTATGTATAAATGAAACTGGTCCTTCGAGCCGGATTGAAGTTGTAATTGCATACATTTTTGTAATAAAACTTAAGAGACTTTAGAATATTAGATTTTAAATGCAAATTACTGATAACTGACGTAATTGAACTTAAATTTAAAGGAAAGGAGTACAATCAAATTTAGAAAGAGGCCTAATTATTTCACAAGTAGAGAATATAATGCACCAAGTCACACAAAGCTTCTTGTACTCGTAATTTTCTCAGATATCCCAGAGGATTGTCAAGTTATATGAATGCAAGTCTATTATTCAGAGTCGACAGGCTGTTTTGCCTCATATTTCATTATTACTCTATTTACCAGGCCTAATTTTCATACATAAATTAACAAATGTAACCTAAACGTGCTATGCAGTGAAGCACTGGTAATGCCGTGGTAATAGCTTTATACCTCTCGGGGAATGGTATAATGATTATGCATGATGTCTTTCAATTACGAATTTATTGGGTGATTGCGAATACTGAAACGTAGGACTAGATTAATGATTTGTTTCGAAATATATGGGATTGCATTTTCGGTATGTTATATTGCATTAAGTTGAATGAGAGAAGGCTTGATTTATTTGAAAATTTCTCTATTAAAGTTTGTTATTAAGCCATTTTCTTTTAGTTCTAAACTGTGCATAAAACGAGCTTATGAATTTCAAGCATTGATGTAGGTATATCAGGTGATTGGTTTGTCACGACATATGTGACATATTTTGGCTTTAATTGATGAAAAAGACAGTTGGAGGGAAAGCAGGAAGATACTTTACGTTTTCCTACACTACAGCACCTAGGAGGCTGGAAACTCTTATAAATGCTTGTCTTCGAAGATGCCTCAGACTATAAACGGATACTATGTTTTTTCTGCGATGTTGGGGGAGCTTGTCTGCTTTGAAAGGGTGTTCTGTGCTTGACGATTAAGGAAATGCTGATAACCGGAACTCGCTAAAAGGTATCGGGGCATTGGATGGAGAGTATTGAAATGAATTCCAGTTACAATTATACATTGAGATGCAAGGGTTTTGCTGTTGTAAAAAATTTATATGTGGACACTGAAATTTGGGCGAGGAATGCTGGGGGGAGTAAGATCAAAACCAACAAGGAGCTGATTGGAGTACTGGCGCGCAAAAAGACTAGTGGAACTGCGTCGATTAATATTCGAAATTTTGGCATGGCGTCGATGCTTCGTTGGGTCAAATCAAGAAGTTTCTGGCATTACAACAGTAGACAAGACAACCAATAGTGTGACCGTGTATCGAAGAAGCCACAAAAAGCCATTCATCACCGCAGAGTTGAATACAGTTAAGTTAGAAATTGAATACACTATTGTAGCAGCAACTGTTTAAGTAGGGAAGAATTTTAAAGTTTGCGGTGCTATAATGTGAGTAATACTAAGATAAATGCCAGGGAGGCTAAATTGTTGAATAGACTGCGTCCAGCATCTACACCTATAACAGACGCTTCCTAACACAGAGTAGGAATATGTAGTTGGGGACAACTGGTTCTCCCGGTATGACATGGATGAAACCGTCAAAAACCTAATTTATAAGCCTATAGGACTTTTTCAATCGATACGCAGATTTGGTGAGTTTTTTTTTCAAAAATGGTACCCCTGACGATCGTGGGGTTCTCGTGGATTTCATTACTTATAGTTTTGAATAAACACATTGTGAAAGCCTTCCTAGGCTCGCTGTTGGAAATATGGACACTTTAAGCGGTCTCTGGAGATTCTTATGGGGATAGGTACCGCGTTTGCTCACAGAAGCTAACTACTTGAAAGCGAGTAAGAAGAATCCAATGGATTTCGTGCAATATTTTGTGACCATGATCCTAATTGACTATCTTCTGAATGGAAAAACCATTATTGGCCAATATCATGCAGGACTTTTGGAGAAACTCAGAAAAAATTGGCCGAACTGAGGTTTGGAATTTTTCCACCTTCACCCTATTCACATGATATGGCTCTTTTAGAATATTATTTCTTTCCAAAAGTCAAAGGTTTCCTGACTAAAAAGAAACTGGGACCAAACGAAAGAGTGATGGAGGCCATAAACGATTATTTAAACTGAAGAAACGTTAGACAAAGTGCGTTGAGATTAGAGGGGTTAACTTGAAAAAAGTAAACTGTTTTTTTAATCCAAACTAAATTACTCTTCAAATTGTCGTGGAAGTGATAGTTATATAGTTAAGGTTTCTATGCTCCTAATAGAATAGTCATTAGAAACCGCTGGATATTTCGAATCCAAGGTATACTAAACATGGGCAAAGTGGCTCTTTTAAATGTAAATAAATATTTCGTATCTCTAAGAATGAATTCTGAAAAGTATAGCGAGTGAGGATTTGATTTTTTTTTGGTGTAATTAATAAATACACTTCGCATTACGAACGTTTTCAAATTGCTTTATATTATAAATATGTTAGAATTATTATTTATTTTACTTAACATTTTACAGATTATTTTCTATAAACCTTATGAAATCTCTACACGCCTAAACAAAGTTTCCTGGGGTATGTGTAATCGTAGTGAATCACGTAGTATATAGCAAGGCAATAATGTCAGCAACATCCTCTATATATGTATTATATAAGAATATATTCCTAGTCTAGTTTTTCATGCTGACAACCGCGTACTTTTTTTAAGAACCATTGAGCTATTAAAACGGTTAGTAACTTAGAATCCACATTAAACAGGAATCCATGCAATCTATACAGTATTCATCCAGAACCACATGCCCATGCCCATTAGCTTGATTAAATCAATAACTACTTATTTAAAATTAAAACACAGTGAAAGCATTTGCCAACAATTTTTAAATATTCAATTTAAAATGCTATACTCTAATTAATTATTGTACTATTATCTATGTCAGATTTTCTATAAAATCCAGGAAATGCATCCCTGCTGGCATAAGCAAATTTTGTGAGCTACTGAAAATCTATCTGAACCTAATTTTGCACTTTGTACATGCATCCCTGCAATCCATGTACCTGGCAATAAACAAGGATTACCATTTTCTGCAAGTTCTGTTGGTCTCGGAAAAGGCGATTTCACCTATTTGTTTTGAAGCTTAACGCTTATGTTAGCTCTTGGTGTAAACAATATGCATACATATGTTTTGTGAGAATGCACACTTATATTTAAATTGACAAGCATTAAAACGTGCATGACTAAATGAAAGGAGGGATTTATTTTCTGTGTTTGGTAAGTCGTCTACATCAATATTATTGTCGAGGAATTAAATAAGTAGGATTTTGTATTGTCTGCAATGCCTTTCATATTTTGAACACTACGTTTTTTTGTTTTACTTGTAGAAAATATATTAAAAGACTAACCTTGCCTGTTATGTTACTATTCACTTAGGGTAATTTCTTCCTGGTGCTTCACTTTCAAGCTAATCAGGAAATATTTGCTACGAACAACAAAGTCCCACTCTGTTGGGTACGTGGCCATCGTGGATTAGAGAGGAATGAAGCTGTTGATGAGCTGGCCAGAAAAGGTTCATCTTCTCGACTCCATGGTCCCGAGCCTTTGTGCAGCATCAGCTAGTAATAGAAAAATGGGCTGGTGGTCTTCCGTAGTCCTATTGCGAAAATGTTCTCAGACTGCGTTAAGCTAAAGAGCTTGTTAGACCATTTGCCTTTAAAACCACCGCATTATGCAAAGCAGATCTTAGTTTGTTTATGAGCTGTCTATTTGGCTATCATGGGCTAAGGTATTACCTATTTAAAATGGGCTTGTCTAATGACACAGAATGACGTCTTTGTTTGGAAGACGACGAGATCACCATACACATTTTGGGTAAATTTCTCGCCTTAGCGTGACCAAAAAGAAGGATTATCCTACAGGAAATTTTAAATCCCGGTGAGATCAAATCTTCTTCGGCAATATGTCTTCTTGTTTTCTTTCTTCTTGCAATAGGACTTCTTGCTATACTATTCACATTGTTCGATCTTTTTCAATGCTAGCATTGGGCAGTAGATAAGCAGATTTGGGATCTAGAAATCAGTCAAAACCGTGATGTGCAAAAAAAGCCACACTCATAGTTTTCCAAAAAACAAAGTTCTCAATTTTACTATATAGTAATAATAGTAATAGAAATACTATAGCAGTATTTGTATGTACTGTTCAGTATATATTTTTTTGAGATGTGAAAGTGCAGCGATTTACAATTAGGCAACAGAAATAAGTTCCAGAAAGCACAAATTGAAAATTCGGGTTTTACATGAGAAAGGATTATTAAATCGGAAAATTTCCGGTGAAATAGGATTTAACGAGTTGTCTGCGTGGAGATTTTTGGAAAATTATTGTAAGCCGGAATTATCGAGCAAAAAGACGGGAATGGTCGGTAAAGGTATACCGATTAGAAATTGGACCGGTGGTATCTCGAAGAGTAATCCTCCAAATCTATCTCAATCACTACCGGCCAAAAACTAATTGTAATAATTTCCCTGTGAAATTATTCACAAATTGATAGAAAATTTGTAACTTCTTGTTGTAGTGTCTGTGTCGGGCAAACCGATCGGTACACTGATAATGATAAAGTTGACTTGCTGTGATCGAAATACTTTCTCTTCACTTAGAAAGAAATTTTCTATTCATGTGGACATTTACAAGTGTTCTTCGATGTGAATTTCACTTTAAAAATTTAATTCACTAGGAATATTTAAGATATTGCACTTAAATTTATTATATGAATCTATTATTTCACAAAAACACGTTGTAGGTTTCTGCTTGATCTTAGTAAAAAGTGTAAAATAGAAGTTTAAGAAAATATTTTTTGCAGTAAAGAGTATTTAATGAGAATCTCAACGAGAGGCGTTTTGAGTACATTGCCAATGCTATATGGTTTAACAATTGACAAGTTTTATGACATTTCGACAATTTCAACATATTTGTACGTTAACTGAATAATATCTTTTATAGAGTGTAAAATTCAAGTAATTTTTAATAGATTTGGAAGTTTGAAATTTCCACCATTTAAATTGAAAGATGGAAAGTGCGTAAAGTTTTTAGTAAAATTTTTTAATTTTAACATATTAAACACGGTGCTAACTAATTTCATTATTAGAGATTATCTTTATACTTCGCTGCGAGTGGCAAATCCTCTAATATAAGGAGGAGGATTGCGTGAAGCGGTAGTATTAAGCTCTGGGTTTCTAAAATGACTAATTAATTTTCGAAAAAGAAAAATATTAATTCCAAACACTTTACAATATCTAAACACAAAACTACCTTTAAGTGCAATTTCACGGTTACATCACAAAACAATCGTGCAGAAAATTTTATTATCTTTAAGGGAGTGAAAGTGTAAAATTCTTTACGACTGTACAATAAAAGGTAAGTATTGAAGGATTTAACTTACGCAATAAAAAGGATTACAGAAAATTTATAGCAGCCACCAATATTGCGTTCATTTATGTCTTAAAGAATGGGAAGAAGTGGTTTTAAATGCAGCAGTTATTTCTATTCATAGGATTCTTTAACTGCCTTCCACTTTGACAGACTGATGTGTATAATAGGATTTGCTGTAATTAAGCTTTCGTTTTCAAAAATCGCGTAAAATAAATCATGCAAAAAAATCGCGTAAAAGCAAATCGCATATAAATAAAACCGGCCAAGTGCGAGTCGGATTCGCGCACGAAGGGTTCCGTACCATTATCTATAAAAACGGCAAAAAAATCATGTCTATTGTATGGGAGCCCCACTTAAATATTTATTTTATTCTGTTTTTTAGTATTTGTTGTTATAGCGGCAACAGAAATACATCATCTGTGAAAATTTCAACTGTATAACTATTACGGTTAATGAGATACAGCCTGGTGACAGACGGACGGACGGACGGACAGCGGAGTCTTAGTAATAGGGTCTCGTTTTACTACCCTTTGGGTACGGAACCCTAAAAAACACGTAAAAATGGTCCAGGTGTACTACACAACCCCAACAGCAATGCATTTTAAGACAGGGATGTGATTGGAAACCCCTTGATTGATTGAAGTAAATGCAAGGGTAAAAGTAAAGTGGAATTTAAGCATTACTAGGATATCTGTGAATTCTTTAAAGTAAATATAAGGGTGCAATAAAGAAACCAAATTCAACTTTTATTGCAATTATACTTTGTTTCTTTGTTTTAATAAAGATTCGAGAGCTCTCTCTCAGAATTCAGAAACAAACACAAATGAACAAGAAAACAACAATTTCCCTGATATAATACCTCTTGCATTACCTTGCCATTAACATTCTCTGTTACCTTACCCTTTGCATTACCGTGACATTCATGCTAACGATTTTTGTTATTCCTCAATTTCCTACTTGGATACATCGTCAGCATTAATGACCATTTTTGCCTTTTAAGAACGACGACAAGTACTACCAGCAGTTACAGGATAGTTAACGAGTAAGAGTAAATTTATAAGTCAATTCAGTTTGGTTTATGATCTAAGTCTTATTTTCCCAATTACAAATATATCTCTCCAGATATTTAATGAGGTAAAAGACTATGCTATCGTCCTCAGCACATTTTATATTTATGTTAGCTCAACAAAACACAACTTTTTCACAATAAAAAAATAAAATGTCTGCCAAGCTATTGGAGGAATCATTTACAAATAATTCCAGGAAAGCAAGAGAAA
>QYTT01094207.1:71369-85426 GCA_006980735.1 Dasypogon diadema
AACTTACGCAATAAAAAGGATTACAGAAAATTTACAGCAGCCACCAATATTGCGTTCATTTATGTCTTAAAGAATGGGAAGAAGTGGTTTTAAATGCAGCAGTTATTTCTATTCATAGGATTCTTTAACTGCCTTCCACTTTCACAGACTGATGTGTATAATAGGATTTGCTGTAATTAAGCTTTCGTTTTCAAAAATCGCGTAAAATAAATCATGCAAAAAAATCGCGTTAAAGCAAATCGCATATAAAAAAACGCGTAAAAATGGTCCAGGTGTACTACACAACCCCAACAGCAATGCATTTTAAGACAAGGATGTTATTGGAAATTCATTGCTTACTTTTTGGTACATTATTCTTCCCTTGATTGATTGAAGTAAATGGAAAGGTAAAAGTAAGGTGCAATTTAAGCATTACTAGGATATCTGTGAATTCTTTGAAGTAAATGTAAAAAATTAAATTAAATTTTTATTGCAATTATACTTTGTTTCTTTGTTTTAATAAAGATTCGAGAGCTTTCCCTCAGAATTCAGAAACAAACACAAATGAACAAGAAAGCAACAATTTCCCTGATACAATACCTCTTGCATTACCTTGCCATTAACATTCTCTATTACCTTATCCTTTGCATTACCGTGACATTCATGCTAACGATTTTTGTTATTCCTCAATTTCCTACTTTGATACATCGTCAGGATTAATGACCATTTTTGTCTTTTAAGAACGACGATAAGTACTACCAGCAGTTACAGGATAGTTAAGAGTAAAAGTAAATTTATAAGTCAATTCAGTTTGGTTTATGATCTAAGTCTTATTTTCCCAATTACAAATATATCTCTCCAGATATTTAATGAGGTAAAAGACTATGCTATCGTCCTCAGCACATTTTATATTTATGTTAGCTCAACAAAACACAACTTTTTCACAATAAAAAAATAAAATGTCTGCCAAGCTATTGGAGGAATCATTTACAAATAATTCCAGGAAAGCAAGAGAAAGGACAATTTTCCAAATCATGTCTTATGGCAAACTTATTCAATTTATGTGAGCAAATCTGGTATGCAATGCAAATAATCCGAAATATTACTTCGAATGGAATTGATTCTTTGTCCGTCTTCTACATCATATGATACTTTTGCTATCGCAATTCACATTCCACAGTTGGGAAAGTTTAACGAGCTACTTCCACTTGATTGAACAAGTATGATATATCTGTCTTATGCTGCCACTTCCACTTCCACTCTGTATCTAGTTTCGTTCAGAAAGCAGTGGTTTTTATTTTTCCTTGACTTGTTTCAATTTGCTTTCGTTATTAGGTAAACGAATCCTGGGAACAGATATTATCTTATTATTAGGAAATAGGATTTTATTGGACTGTATGATTGGAGGATTGCATTGGTAAGTTTTCTGAAAATTATAAGCAGCATGTGATGTGTAAGCCAACATGCAAGTTTCCTTTATTTTGGCGGTATCTTCTATATGCAAAATCGCAAGTAATCCGCGCATTCTATGAAATTTGAAGGTGCTTTTAGTTGAAATATTTCAGAAACTTCTGAAAAATCGATTTTTTCCATTCAAAACTTAATCACGATAAAATTGTATGTGAAAGACTCTTTTTCTCCCATTTCCTTACATAGCGAAAAATAAAAATTCCAAATAAAACTGGGAATAAATTGCTTAATCTGGCGAATGATGACTCAACGTCAAGGACTTTTCTTGCTTTGAATTAAGCTTTAATAATCCGGGTAATTGCCTTTTCCTTTCGTGAACACTTTGCAGAAAGAACGAGGGAGCATTGGTGTTGTGCAGTTTTATTTTAATCTATTTACATTGAAATCAAGGGGAATTTGAGTATTGGATTAACTGGGTTAAACTTGTATTAATATACCGCAGATTATACCTATTATTTATGCGCAATGACACATAAACCACTATATGTAATATAATCGAAAATTTTTATTGAGCGATATGGTCAAAAAGATCAAAGGATCAAAGCTGTAGATAAGAAAACTCATGTGTTTCTTGATAAATGTTACAATAGAATTCTGACTAATGTGGATTCCGAACCATATAATGGTTGCAATATCGATGGCTTCTAATGATTAGTCTGGTGTGAGCAGAAAAATCTCAATTAACTTTAACTTTCTGTTAAATTTAATTAACTCTCTTCAAGGTCAGATATCTTGTTCACGCTAACTTTAAATTGGTGAGCGTCTGTTTAATAAAATGATGGCGAATCAGTTATGCTTCAAGGATTTAAAAAGGAAAAGGAACTTTTAATATCTTACCATCTTACCTTTATTAAAAAGAAATCTCTGTTTTTATGGGGAGGAGCAAACTTTTTTTTCATTAACAGTTCTTGGAAAATTAATCTCATCAAAAAAGTTCGAAAAGTCAGGATAACACCGAGCAAATCCTCTTTTCAGAAACGTGATTAGAATGGTAAGTACATGAAAATTAAATCAAGCAAAGTATTTCGATTTAGCAGCAGCTCTTCACAGTAATTTTTTTAGAAATATAATAAGAGTGAAAAGTTTCGTAAGCAATTTACTGTTTCAAGGGCATCAACACGTTTACTTAAGAACTTATAAAAAAATTTACAGGTTTATTAAATTAAGGTTTAATTTTGAATAGGTCATGAAAGTCGGGAAACAAAATTACCCAAATTTCAGGAGCAAACTTTATGGGTTAGTAATAAAAATTAAAATGACTGTAGTTATGGGTATTATGTCTGGAGCTATTCGAGTCCCGCAGTTTTTTAGAATTCACAGATAAAATTCATGATTTTTGTGAATTACACAATTTTGTTGTTGTTAAAGTTCTTAAAACTGTTTTAATTGATTTCTTCCAGAGTTGAATGTTTTCGTGGGAATCATCTAGACTTTTCTGAGAGAGTTTCCCAATAAATTTGTACATCTAAACCCTCCAAAAGAAATTCAAATGTCAATAAACTATCGAATTTTTGCCAGAAAGTTTTCCAAAGATGAATTGTAAAAGTTTTTGTATCCAAGTCAAAATACATTCCTAACAAGCAACTTGGATTTGAACTCAATCAAATGGACATGCTTTTCGTTTCTAAAGTTTTTTTTCACAAGAAAACTTTTCAGACAGTTGGTATTTCCCAGTACAAATCAACTTTGAGGAAATCTTATTTCAACATAAAACACAGAAAGATATTTTTTATTTGGATTTTTATGCACTTTAGCGATATTGCGTCTTAATAGATTTTCGTTTTTATGTTTTGCTAGTGCACACAGAAGATATTTAATACTAGAGGTGACATAGAGGATACTATGTACGAAGATGTAGCAAGAATCTCAGTGTTAAATATTTTCGAGAAATGTTTTCTGCAGATTTAATAGGAAAAATATTTATAAGAGAGGAAACCACATCCCGGTTGCTGCTTAAAGCTAGATATTTTAAGAATTGACGCCTCCTTTATCTTCCATTTTGATCCTTTGCAAAATGCAATTTATAACTAGAGGTGTTTTCAATTATGCGTCCTTTGAATTAAGGCGAAGAAATGACTGATTGTTCTTTCAGTTTGTAACTGCGACGTAATTTGGCTATCCGAAATGTATGTAGATATGTATTCTATTATTCTAACTATTAAATTTTTGAAGATCAATATAGTTTATTTTCCGCTTCAGCAGGTAGTGAAGTATAACGTATTGTGGACTCCGATTATTTCACTGCTCTGTGTTTATTTTATGCTCTCTTAAAGAACCCTCTGCTTTTTGAGTATATATTTAAATATTTAAATCAAGACAATTTCTCTTTTTGTTGGCAGTTTGGTTTTAAATCACGGCCCAGTTATGAAGCAGCCTTCTCAAAAACCGTTTTACATGAGCAAGCAAATAATTTGGTGCATCAATAGCACCAAAGGGCATTATAGCTGCATGAATATGTACTTAAAAAAATTCATTATGGATATGCAACAAATAGACGATTTTCGGAGACAACAACAAGAATACATTGGAAACATATCACGGCCAAACTAACAGAGATATATCAGCAGCAAGATTAAGAAGTAAAGGAATCAATGTAACTTCACGTCTTTAATTATTTTTTCCACATAATCATAAAATTAATACGTTTAACCCGGCGTTTTGCTAATCAGATAGCTCTCTCATGTTGTATTTAGTTTATCATGTAATTTTCTCTTAAAGTTCTCGCGTGTACCACCGGTAGTACACGCCGGGTTGAACGTGTTAAAATTGTAATAAAGTAATTTATATAATACGGCAACATACTATCACATTTATGTAAGAAAAAAAATTTCAAGTAAGACGGTAACACTCTTTAGCACTTTGTGCACAGAATTAAATATCAAGAGTGGCAATAATGTTTTAAAATGTATCCTCGCCTACTTTTTGGTGATATGCGTAAATAAATGCAGCGCATGTTAGTTTTACGATTTCTTTTCCCACCCAGCCGGAAAATTATTAACACATATCTTCTTTTTACTAATCGTGTCTTAACATTTTTATCCACTCTGAATATATATTTTGCAGGAAAAAGGGATAATTTTTATTTAATAGCTAATTTTGTATGTATCACCATGTGTATTTCTAAAAGTAACAATACTCCGGCCATGTATCGAAAAACTAACAAATGGTGAAAGAAAAATTATTGAATTCTCATAATATAGCCCTACTTTTATGGAAATTTTACTAATTATCACATAAGACCCAAGGTGTTAAATATTTTCAGCAATTGTATGATTTTTCTTTAAAGTATCTTAAGACTTCCATCTACTTAAAAAAAAATCTACAGTAAATTAAATTTAAATCCAATAATTTTTGTAGCCTCTTATTTTTAACAACATCCTTTTCCACGTTGTTCCAATTATTCTCAAGGGCAGACAAATTCAAACCTCTGAAAATAGAAACAAAAGAAAGTGAAAACAACTTTGATTAATCTGGACAAGAAGGAAACTTCCATCCTCGTTTCTTCGAAATTCAATCAAAAAGTTTTGTTATTGCTTGGACGCGACTGCTATTCCCTGTTGTCATCTTCAAGAGTTCTTAGTATGATCCCCCATTTTCCAATGGCTGCCTACATTCTATCCATGGGATTTTCACAAAGGAATCGAGGTACCATTAAAAATTGTGATTACCTATAGGAAGGGATAAGCCTCAATTTTCGTGGGTAAATCCGGAGAAGTAAATAATTAAAAACGCTTTTTCTCAGAAACGCGAGAACGTTATAAGACTTTTACGGAGCTTTTTTTACACTTTTATTGTTATTTTGTAATTTTAACAAGTGGTCTGAATGTGTTACGTGATATATAAACATGTTCAAGTAATCAGAAAATTGCTTCATTGAGTTTATAACATGAGGTTAAGGTTCATTTTTAAATTTTTGGTGACTGAGCCATTTCGGATAAAGGTTCAAGGATTCTGCCTGACTACACAGAAAGAGCCAAGATACTTTGCTGTTAAATTTCTTGCTTTGAGGAAGGACATAAAACTCATTTCAATTTTCTTCCTTCTACATTTAATCTTGTGCTCGTGAAAAATGCAATTGGATCCGGATAAACACTTTCAGTGCAAGCTGACTTTAATTTACATTCAATATTCTGCACTCAAGGAATTGGATACAAATCCGAATGCAGAGAAATAGACGTAAAATGATGCTCTTTCGTGTTTCCTTTTAAATCCCTTGAAATGTGCTCTGCCTTAAAACTATTCGTAGGAAAAGTTATACAATTCAATAATCTAATTGTGTATTAGACAGAAAGATGTGAGGATTAGTGTAATACTTGGAAGAAGGAAGGCTCTTGCTGAAATCAGTTGATTGCTTGGCCATCTTTATTTGTCCTCCACGACATGTGGGATCGAATTTATTACTATGAGAATATTTGGTCATTAGTGAGTATTCGGTCGTGGGTTAGTTAGGATTTGTATGATATTAGGAAGTTAATTAAGGAATACAGGTTTTCCCACGAGAAATGATTACATTTACATTTATCCGAGTGCCTTTTTGCTTGGCTTAACAAAACGGTATAATTAAATAGGATTATCTTAAGCCAATATTTGGGAATACATTATAGCTTTTCTAAGAATTTAGACGGGTGTGTGGTTTATTCAATAAGGAAAAGAACAGATTTAATGCACAAGCTGGAAGTGTAAGGTTAACCTTCTTTCATTTATACGTCCTGTTCTGTTTTTTTTCAGATTCTTATTTAGGTCTTAGTTAGGTCTAAGATGAGTCTTTCGTGCATTTATGATAGCATATTGCCTACTTAAATCAAAATTCTCATAACGAGCAATAAACTAAATCAGATAAAATAAATAAATAAAATATCTCATTCCTAAAAAAATGATAGGGTGGTTTGCGGGGAGACGGAGAAGGAGAAGTAAACAAAATTCTCTCCAGAGAACCGATTATATGTATGTCGGACCACGTCATTCCGAATTCTGCTAACATCTTTAGATTCCACAATAAACAAAATTCATGCCGATAAGGAGTACAGAAGGGGAAAAGGAACAGGAAATAAATTTCACTAAGGGTGACCAAAGACGGTACAAAGATGCGCTGTGTTTGAGAATTCTTAAAGCAAATATTTATTGTACATAATTTTTTTTTTAAAGCCGCCGTTAACTGACTCCCCTCCTCAGATTTATATACTCATCTGAAACAGTACATTTAATTATATGTTAGTACTTCTCTACATGTAAACCTTAAAAAGGTTCCCATATTTCTTAGTAGCGCACTATCTGACGGATACCATCTTTCTGGAAGTCTGAATTTTCCAGTTGCGCAAAGGTTTTCAATACTGCAATCATCTCTTCATCACTTTCACAAGTTTTTCACGCAGCGTTTTTTCCAGTTGGTAAAAGAGGCGATATATGGTGGATAGAATAAAATTCCATAACCTAAGTTACAACAAAGTATCATTAGGTATCAAAGTTCTGTGGAGGACCTCGAATTCCGACATTTTTCACAATCCAAACTATGCTATCACGTGACTAGGACGGAAAACATGAAGTCGGTTACAGTTTGACCTGGAAAATGGTCCATGTAATGCCAATGCCACACATGACGCCTGAAAGAGTCTTTATAAAGCAAATAGACAAGGTGGAAAATAGAATCAGCCACAAGTGATAATAAAACTTAGCACTTCTACCAGCTCCTTGAACGTGTTAAATACTTTCATCCTTCTCCTCCACTATGGCCTGGGACTGGGACCTAATAGAGGGTGACCTTGGGCCAGTCCTCAAGAGATTTTCACGAAGCGGCTACATCAGACGCGACTTTATCATATTTTTATCAAGTGCTTTAATAGCCGCCTAACTGTCAATATAACTAAAGGAGAAATCCTTGCTTGAATTACAAAAATGCTCAGTGCATTATGTTAATAATGCGAAGAGTTTTGACGATGCTCATGCACCAACAATTTATTGCCTGACTTAACAACTGCACACAAATTTTCATGAATCCTGTTCTGAGTATATCGACATGAAGTGGGCAAAGTAATCATTTCAAGCATCCTTTACGATAAGCAGGACCTATGGCAAGTATATTTTCCTTCTCTTCCGTAGGAAAAGCAAACGATGCTACCAAACTAAAAACTCTATGAAACACTTCTATTTTCTTAAGCAAAACAAAAAATTCGTTATGTACTTGTGAGCCCTTTGTAAAAGCTAAAAAGCTGTACCTTTGTATTTTAATTGTACAAGGATGCTACAGATTACTTCTCTAATTTGTTTAAATTTCAAGAGTCTCATTAGTAAATTTCCAGCATTTACGTGAGCTTTGTGATTTTATCCACCGTTTCATGCATAGAATAGTTTCCTTTTTGAACATTTTATTCAACATTATTGTGCTGTAGCTCGTTTCTGCTTTGAATAGATACTTATGCAAGACATCCCAGGAATTTAATGCATTTAGCAGATCCGGGAATTACTCTTCATTTCATTTTAACTATATTTGGTTGGTTGGCCCTTTGTGGAAACTATTTAATTATTCATTCAATGGAAATACACTCAGTTAATTGGAAAACAATGTCTGGTATGAAATAATTTATGATATAAAATTATGAAGCTTTTGAATTGTTCACATTGTTAAGCTTTGCTTTTTGAAATTAAATTTTAAAATAGATTGTTCGCCTTCATTTTTTGAGTGGGAATTTAGAATTGCACTTTTTGCAATTTCCAATTAATAAATTCCCGCCACAATTCTCTAAATGTGGTCTATCCAACTTTTGGTAGATTGAGGGCCGTTTTAAAAATAATAATAAAAAATAAAAATTCATGTGTCACATCTAGAAATTTACTAAGGTTAAGATTTTAGTCTGAAAAGTAGTTAGATTAAAAATAATGGAAGATTTGTAAAAGTCTATTATTTAATATTAAAAGTATCGCCGCGGACGGCCCTGTTCTAAACGAACTTTTGCAATCTCGTACCAATTCAATTCCCGATTTCTATTTTTACTCGTTACCTATTAACTTTCAAAGATGGCACAAATTAATTTAGACAATATAAACGATTATACAATATATCATAATTTTACTAATTACTCATTCCAAATTCAAAATATTATAAATTTTATTTGTTAGATACTGAACGTAACCAGAATCCATTTAACAAGTGTTTTTGTTATAGAATCGAAAAACAAGACAGTGATGTGTGTGGGTATGTGCTCTACGGGTTGTGAAGAAATTAATTTGCATAACACAATACATATCATTTTCAATTACTTTCGGTCGGATAAGCAACAACATGATACTGGGTAAATTTTGAATTTCAAAATAGAAAGGCTGTACGTGTTTACACATTAGGGTTTTAGATATTCAGAAAGATTTTCAAATTAAGGAGTTTACTCTGTCTAAGGGCGTGAAAACTCGTTTCTATTCCCAGGACTATTGGTAAGCTAGAAATCAAACAAAAGTGTTTTTGATTTGACACGTAATGAGGATGAGAAGTAATTGGATTAATTTATACGACGAAGCGAAATGTTTGTAGAAATTGTTAAAATGAATTTTATCACGTTCAAATTTTAAGTTGCAGTAAAGTTCGAAAATGAAAGTGTTTACTTATGTATTATAGTATTTACTATAATATTATGGCATATATAACAGATGACGTTATATTAAGGTTCGAGGGTACAGATACATTCATTAGGCCTTTAATTTAAGTATATTTTTCGCAAAATTTCTTTCCGAATTTGAACTACTTAAACTACGATAAGAAGGTGAGCAGCCAGAACAAGAATGCGAATGAAATGTTTTAAATAAAATTAAATAAAATATTACTTAATGAAATGTTAAAATAAAATAAAATAAAATATTACTTAAAAAATAAAACAAATAGTTGAAATTAAAATTTGAATTGTAGCCTTTGATGCGATTTAAATTTTACAGAGGGATGCTGTTAGGACAAAAAGACTGCAAATAATTATTTCCACTAGATTAATTCTTTTGAAACATGGCAGGAGATGATATTTATTTCTCAAAATCGAGAAGTTTTCAGCTGATTAATTCTTGACTGTAAATAATTAATTTCGAATGGGGAGGTTGCTGGTACGACTCCGGTCCCCGACACTGGTATTTTATTTAAAAATAAATGCTTCAAAATTTAGCATAATTTGGAATTTACATTTCTCGATTTAAATAAATGTTTCAGAATATCAATTTTGGCCAACTTCAGTTGGTTAAAATTGAAAATGTTTACTTTAGAATTTCAACTTATTGAAGACCGCAATCACAGAACACAGACTAAATCAGAGATCTCGCCGGGAAAGAAAAATTTTCCATGAAATTGAATTTTTATGCTTCGTTGCTTGGCTCTTCATCCTAATTCTCTGAACTACTGGTAAGGGCAAAGAATAGGTACTTTTTGAATTATATTTTGCATAAAATTTGGCACATTTCGGGTGTTATTTCACCAATTTCGTAAATAAGGTTGTCTTTTAGCATCGAAATTTTGGTTGGTTTACCGTAGATCTTTCCCTTCCTTTGGATGTAGAAAAAGTTGGAGGCGGTCAAATCAGAGGATCGAGAGGTCGAATCCATATCACCTCAATTTGAAATTGTGCGGTCGGGAAAAATTTCTAGAAAAAAATATCCAAAAAGTTTTCCAACATATAAACATACAGTAAAGGTCGTTGTATCAATTAAGGATTTCCAATGCCCTAATAGTGGCTATTTCGTTTATTAACAAAGTGAGATAACTCAAAATGAGCTTCGTCACTTATGATGATTTTTTTCCCCAAAAATTGAGGTCTTCAATATTAAACTTCACTCCCCTCTCGCCGGCGTATGTGGTTATTTTTCGTTAATTGTTTTGTCAATTGAATTTTATATGGTTATAAATGCAAATCTGTAGTTTAAACAAACTTGTCGAATTTTCATAAATATTTTATAAATGAACAATACCAAAAAAAACTAAATAAATTTTAAATGCATTGAAAATGTGGTCACTAGGGAGCCTTGTAAAAATATAATTAAATACCCTGAAATATTTTACAAACTTTTTCTATACTTCTATTCAAAGGTATTCAGTAAAATCACACAATAAAGCAAGTGATGAAAGTTTAGTGTCGAAGGTTTCAGACTATTGCAGGCCATACCCCATACCCAGCAATGCATGAGTGTTCATATTTTTCCATTAATTGCAGAGAGCGAAATCCTATAAAAAGTTTCCAGGAAGTATGGTGCATGAAATAAACTAAGGCCCTTTCATGCAACACAAACTATGAACTTTCATTAGAAGTTTGAAAGAGTAATAACCTTTTAATAGCCTAAACGATGTGAAGTCGTAAAAGAACATATTGCTACCACTTATTTCCGCTTTTTGTTGGGGAAATAATTAACCATGTTAGGTACGTCCGTACCCCTGAAGGGTGTTTATAAACCATACTTTCTGGAGAGAGTGCAGAGAGAGTAGAACTTTATTTGGTAGCTGAATTAATTGGCGAATTTAGCTGAGCAATGTGAGTAAGAACGCTTTAATGATGACAGAAATTTTTTTTGTCATACTAGGTGCTATCCCAACGAGAATATAACTAGTCTAGTCTTCTCAACATTAATTTAAATTAAAATAATTGTCTTTATTAATAATCATGCTGAAATCGAACATGTTTGGGATTAATAGTTACCTACCATCATACCATATTGGTCACATTTTCTGATTTTCAGATACTAGTCACTTCCAAAGCAAAGTACTCTATAATTAGAAATTTAAAATCTGTAAACTTTTAAGGCTCAATAAGTTGAAGCGCCCGCGCTGAGCTTTGGTTTCACCGTAAGAAAAAGTACAAGATCAAGTAAAGAACCTTGAGAAACCCCAGCTAAAGCGCCCAATAACTCCGAGGATTCGGCCTATTCTATTATAGTTATGTAGATTGTTATTATTCTACTTCAATTGTATTAATATGGGATATGCATCTGGTGGTATGCATAATGTACGCTACTTTTAATTAAACAATACATAAAATACGTTAATATTGGTTTATATAACCTTTATGCAGTTTTACTTCAAGAAGTTTGTGATCCGATACTCTAAATCCCTTGCGATATTTTCTCAATTCCATAGTCAAAAATAAGCTCTTCATTAAAAAGCAACTATTACTGTTATCTGAAAAAATAGAAGTAATTTAAAATAATTAAGTAACATGTATCTTTAAGTTAGAGGAGCCTTTATTAAATCATAATTTCGGTGATATTTCCACATTAAAAAAAAAGTTGTTGAAATCTCCAAAGCAAACATCATAATGTATTCTAATCCTGATGAAAGATATCAATTAATATACCCGGAGTGATTAATGGGAGCATCCAGTGGAGCCATATTTTCCTGTCAATGTTCTATTGAGTCTAAATTTTTAGGAAACCTTCACTGAGTAGAGATAAATTGTTCGTTGAGCTGAGTAATTAAATTAAACGATTTATCATAACCTTTGGGGAATTCCGCAAGCACTGGAAAACGGACGCTCAATTTATTTTGTTGGTTGGAAACACTACGTGATTTATGGATATGCCTTCAAAAATTTTGTTCACAGGACGAAAGGACTTGGAGTGAATAGCAATTTTAAAATGGTTTTCTTGGAAAATTTATCGAACCTGCAGCATCATCAAATCATGGTTTTGTGAACAACGTCTTTTGTAGTATATGCAAATGATGACTGAGGGGAATAAAGTGTACCAAATTCATTTGTTGTAATCCTTGTACATTGGGGACCACAGGAGATATTCCTATATACAATTTCGTTTTTACGATAATCGCAAGCAAATACTGCAAATCTTCCCGAAAATTTTTTTACAAAGAAAATTATTTAAAACATTTAAATATACAGAAAATCTAAACACTAGATTATTACGCACCTCTGGAGCACCTGCATCGATTTGCAAGAGTAATTCCTGGAAGTTGTTTCATTGAGTAATTGTCACATTTGTCTTCCTGCCTCATTGGCATCAAATCAAGTTTCCAAGGAATTGATTGAGTCTTAGACCTCAGTGAAGTTGAGCAGATTCATTACGTTTGTTACAAAGAGCAATTCCTGCAATTAGTTCCTAGCGTCAGATAGACTGGTCTGATGTCAGGAGTTCATTAAGAAAAACAGCTTCTGTACAGAGAAATGACTCGGAGATATTTCCAGAGAGAGTTGCTTTGCTGCATGACTGGGCACAGCTTAACAGGATGAAATAATTGTAAATTGTTTTACTATAGAATACAAATTACGTCTGCATTTTAGATTACATTTTATACTTGCTCTTAGAGAATTTCCGCTGTAGAGGGATCTCTTTTGTATTGTTAAAGCACAATTTCATCTATAGAAGTTCTACTCAATTTAAATCAATGTTACGTCCCCAATAATTGTCTTAAGTGCTACGTGGACGAAGAAAACAAGAGGGAAAACTTCATCTTATCTACTATTGCCATATCACGTTTCATATTAAATGTGTCTTAGGAGACACCTAATTGACATTAAGATAGATAGGTGGAGGCGTAGAAGAGTGTAGCTATTATTATTTTATTTAGGGAGTTACCGGGGTACTATAACTACGTAAATTTAACCAAATTAGTTTTCAGAAATTTCCCAATTTCTTACAGCCTTAAGCTATCAAATATTACTGAAATTCTATATCTGATGTCAGAGGAATTGTCACTGAGGTCATTCCATTTTCCCACACAGGTACAGCCGAGTAGTGGAATCATTACTTTAAAAGTAAGCCGGGAAAAATCTCAAAGGTGTTTATAAGCCCCAAACTCATGATCGTCATTATATACAGTTCTAAAAAGTAGTTAATAGAGAGGCGTAAGGAATCCCGAGGAAACAAGTCGTGTTCTTCAAGGTGTTGTTCACCCATTTCATCACAACTGGGGTAACTTCACACGTGTTTGCAAGACACTTTTCGGTTTTCTGTTCTGAATTTTGTTGAAGGCACGATCGATGTCTATCAAAGTTGCCAAGGCATTGCTTCCTAAATTCAGTTTCTCTTCTGCCACTTCCATCAGCTAGTGAAGCGCAGATTCCATTGATATCCCAGTTTGACACGGATGCTGGTTTATATCATATTTAGGGTATATTTCTTCACCGTAGTGCATTTCCAGGTAGTCCATCTGCATCCTTCCCATTGATTTCAACTTAACTTCAACATGCGAAGAGTTTTTAGGGCTTTCTGTAACGGCGCCAAAAGTATCTATGTTTTTTCTATAAAATCTATTTTCTTAGATCGAGCTTTTGGACGAGCTACGTCGGTGTAATGTATTTTTTGTGTTTTTACTGCTATTTAAGTGGAGATTGTTCGAACGTAATCTCTGGTTTAATACCCTGTTTTCGCTTTTCTTTCCGTTTTGAGCTGTGTGTTTCCTTGACAGGATAAGAAATTTTAATTCCTTTTTGGTTTGGCACTAGTTCAGGTAATGCTATCATGGTATAGGACAGAATGCTCGAAGTGGTATATCGTAAGTTTATATTTCTTTTTTTATACACATGACCCTAAAAATTGTCTTTTATTTGCAGAATGCAAAGAAAACATTAGTTTTGAAAATTTCGTCTTTGATCAGTATACATGTCCTCTCAACCTGCATACACAGCGGGAGATCGGAAGAG